>CAKNYM010051419.1:100400-110817 GCA_932195095.1 Andricus curvator | reverse complement strand
TGAGTGAAGCGACGAGTGGAGAGGGAAAGAAGGAACGGAGGGCGAGGTCGCAAGTCAACCATGCCCCCGTCGATTTCGACCATAGGACGCAAGTCACCGGCAGCGGCTCCCTGGTAGGCGGATTCCGGAAGGTCCTTAAGGGTACGCGTGCAAGCTTCTTTGACGGCACTTAGGGTCCCATGGTGGTGTCATTTGAGTCAGGATTTCACTTTTGGGAATAGAAAAAAGTCTGCTGGGGCCAGTTCGGGACTGTAAGGGGTTTGAGGAATCGTCTCGACTCAGTTTTTCGACAGGTTCTCGGTCACCTTGGAGCAGGTGCGAAATTTCAAATTGCATCACGACAATGCACCCAGCCACACCTGCTCGAAGGTGACCAACTACCTGAAGCAAAACGGCGTCGCGACGATTCCCCAACCCCCTTACAGTCCCGACTTGGCCCCAGAAGACTTTTTTCTATTCCCAAAAGTGAAATTCTCCCTCAAAGGACAACACCATGGGACCCTAAGTGCCGTCATAGAAGCTTGCACGCGTACCCTCAAGGACCTTTTGGAATCCGCCTATCAGGGAGCCTTCGTGTTGTGGAAAAGCCGCTGGCAAAAGTGTTTCGACGCTCAAGGGATGTACTTTGAAGAATTTTAAGGTTTTGTAGCAATATCTGAAATAAATCTATTTTTGCAAAACTTTTCCCGATACTTTTTATACAAACCCTGTACTACATTTGAGAGAGCGTGTATCAGTGAAATGGAAAAGTTGACAATATCATGTCCCTGAAATATTATAAGCTTCTGTTCAAAAGACTAATTTTCTTAATCACAGGATTTTATTAAACATAGTTTCTGCAATAATATCGTATCTGCCAATTAATTTAAGTTCAATCCGAAAAGAAAGTTGAAATATGCCAATGCACTTTCATTAGTATGTCTGCAGTAAATGCAGCTATAACGTTTGACGTTTCTTTACGTAACGTTTTTTTTGCAAATAATATAATTAGAAACTGTGCAAAATTAACTTCAATTGAAATTGCTAGTGATTGAAATGTTAATTGCAATATAGAGAATAAAAAATTCTGAAATTTAATGATCTTTATGTAAAAATACGCAAAATCACGAAACACAAAATAATTCCTGTGACTCTTTTAGTGATAAAGAAAAAATAATGATCGGTCATTTATAGTGTATGAATAAAAAGCTACTGAATTGTATATTCTGAATTTTTTTTAGAGTCATTTGTTAATAAAATTTGAAAATAAATGTATTTTTTTAAACTCATAACGATATAAGGTAAAGGTTCCTATCATGAAACATGTCCCAATTATGAAACAGTTTGACAAATAATTTGATTAATAATAATTTAAAAGCACATTTTTGAGTACAAATTATTATATTAAAAAGTATGAAAGTTAGGCTTTTCATCTATATAAAAAGCAAGTATAAACTTTAAGAAAAACAAATTAATTTTAAAAAAAACGGATTTTCAACAAAATAGTTTAATTTTCAATCAAAGTGAGAAATTTTCAAATATAATGATGAATCTTCAACTGGAATAATTGAATTTTAAACCAAACAGATACATTTTCAACTAAAATGATGAATCTTTAACTGGAATGGTTGAATTTTCAACCAAAAAGATGAATATTCAACCATGAAGAATAATTTTCTACAAAAAATACGAATTTTCAACATAATATATGAATTTGCAACCAAGTTGTTGAATTTTCAACTGAAAATGATAAATTTTTAACGAAAAGTTGAATTTTACGAAAAAATAGAGATGAATTTTCAACAAAAAATAGAATATTTAAATGGTAAGTTAACCAAATTAATTAATTTTCAACTGAAACGATTCTTTAACTGGAATAGTTGAATTTTATTCCAAAAAGGTACCAAAAATTTTCAGCGGATAGTTCAATTTTTAAATAAAATAGATCAATTATCAACCAAAGATTTTATTCTATTTATTTATTTTTTTATTCTTATTTTAAGGAATTCTATACAACCAAATAGTTGAATTTTCGTCCAAACTAGATACATTTTTAACCAAAAATAGAATATTTAAATTTTCTGTTCAAAAAAACTAATTTGTAACAAAAAAAAACGAATTTCAAAGAAAAGTTCAATTTTCAACTGGAATAGTTAAATTTTCAGTTAGAAAAAATGATTTTCAACAAGGTAGTTACATTTTCAATCAGAGATGAATTTTCAATCAAAATTATTAATCTTCAAAGAAAAAAATTAATTTTCAACAAAAGAGTTGCACGTTTAACGAAGGAGTTGAATTTTCAACTAAAAAAGATGAATTCTCAACGAACAATGTAATATAATTGAAATTTAAACCGAAAAAGATTTTAATTTTGAATAAAAAACAGTTAAATTCAACCAAAAAATACAAATTTTCAAGAATAGTTGAGTTTTCAATTTTTAAAAAATACTTTCCAGTCAACAGAGAGAACAAATTTTTTGCCATGACCACTATCAATTTTTCTTTCATGTTAAATTTTCAACCAAAGAAATTAATGTTCAACCAAAGAAATGAATTTTCCAATATAAAGATGAATTATCAAATTAAAAAATGAATTTAGAACGAATTAGTTGGATTTTCGACCAAAAAGATCAATTTTCATCCAATAACATTAACTTTCTATCAGAAGAGATTAATTTTGAATAAAATACATGAATTTTCAACAGAATAATTATATTTTTAATCAATGGAATGAATTTTCAAATAAAAAGAGGACTCTTCAACCAAAAAATGCATTTTTAACCAAGATGATTAATTTTCTACCAAAAATGACGAATTTTTAACAAAATACATGAATTCTCTACTAAAAAAGATTAATTTGGAAACAAAAATAGAATTTTTATACTTTAAATCAAAAAAATTAATTTTTAACCATAAGAAACGTATTTTCAACAGAATATTTTTAACCAAAGAAACGAATTTTCAACTATGATGATGAATTTCAAATTTAAAAAATTAATTTTGAACCAAATAGTTGGATTTTCGACAAAAAAGATAAGTTTTCATTTAATAAAATTAACTTTCTACCAAAAAGATGAATTTTTAACAAAATACATGAATTTTCAACTAAAATGGGGAATCTTTATCAAAAAATTAAAATTAATTTAATTAATTTAATATTTATTAATTTATATATAAATTAATTTATAATAATAATTTTAATATTTATTTATATTTATTTTTTTATATTTCAATATAAATTTTAAAGTTTAATTTTCTACCAAAAAGACGAATCTTCAACAAAAGACATGAATTTTCTACTAAAAAAATGTAAATTTCCAACCAAAAATGGAATATTTATATTTACGATCAAAAAAATTAATTTTCAATCCTATAAAACGGATTTTCAACAAGATTTTTTTTTTCAACATTTTAATAAAAAGATCAATTTTTCACCAAGAAGATCAATGTTCTACCACAAAGGACGATTTTTTAACCAAATGCATGAATTTTCAACCAAATAGTTGAAGTTTCGACCATAAAAATTCATTTTCTACCAAAAAAGACGAATTTTCAACAAAATACATGTATTTTCAACGCAAAAATATAAACTTTTAACCAAAAATGGATATGTTACATTTTTAGTGAAAGAAAATCATTTTTGACCAAACAAAAAACAAATTTTCAACAAAATAGTTCAATTTTTAACAACAAAAAAAGGTTTTTGAATTGAAATGATGAATCATCAAACCAGAAAACGAATTTTTATAAATAATTCCACTTTCAACTAAGTAGTTGAATTTTTCCACGAAAAAAGGAACCAAAGAAGACGAATTTTCAGAAAAATAGTTCAAATCAATCAATCAAAAAGGATTAGTTTTCAACCAAGCTAATAAAGAAAAAGTGTCATCCAAAATGTGAAATTTTCATATCAAAAAGGCCAATTTTCTACAAAACAGTTGAATTTTCAAAACGAAAATATTTATTTTCAACAAAACAGTTCATATTCGACCAAATAGTTGAATTTTCAACCGAACAAAACCTATTCTTCAACAAAATAGTTACATTATCAACCAAAAAAAAATATATTTTTGAAATAAAATGATGAATCAGCAACTAAAAAAATGAATTTTTAACAAAGTAGTTCCATTTTCAACTACACGGAATAAATTTATCCGTGAAGAAGTCACGAACTTGTAGCTAGGTCTCGGATACGAGATAAAAAAATGAAACATTACATCCTTATTTCTATGAGAAATATACGGATAAATTTCGAAGTTTCTTACGAACAGTTCGAATTTCCTACGAACAGTTCCTGAAAATTTCAGACTGAAATATAAAGAGGAAAAATTTTATTTGTGCGATTTAATTTTATATTAATTTATAAATTCGCAACTCAGAAGATTCGAACCCTCAAAGATTGCCGACTCACCAGTTTCTAAACATAAACCAGGAGTGCGTAAACACGCGCAGCCATCGAGGCCAAACAAAATAGATATTATAAAACTTCTAGCCTCTCATCCGACGAGCTCGAGGCACACATACGATCGCACACACGCACCGCGCGTTTGGGAGAGTCTGTGTGTGGGCCACGTACAGGCGAACCTACTTTCTAGTTCCCAGATTTGCCTGGCAAGCTCGTGAGTGCTCTGAGAATCTTTTCCCAATCACTCGTAATATTTTTGTAATTATTCACGTAAAAAAAAGTGATGAACCGTTTTAGAATTTTCACATCGAGTTCGTCAATCTTTCTCAAAGTTCCCAGGTTATTTACCAAAATACATAAATATCCGATGAATTTTTCTCATATCCGAGACCTAGCTACTAGTTCGTGACTTTTTTACGAATAAATTTTTTGCGTGCAAGTAGCTGAATTTTCAACGAAAAATGTTATAGTTGATGGTTGATACATCAACCAAAAAAGATTGAATTTTCAACCGAACAAAAATTATTTTTCTACAAAGTAGTTAAATTTTTAACCAAAAAAAATTAATTTTCAATCAAAAATGGAACAGTTAAATTTGTAGTTAAAAAATTAATTTTCAACCAATTGAAACGATTTTTCAACAAAATAGTTAAATTCTCAACAACGAAAAAATGTTTTTGAACTATAATGTTGAATCAGCAACCAAAAAGGTCCACGCAATAAAAATCACGAATTATCGTTTCCGGGCATGAAGAATCAGGACATAGCACAAAAAATCAGAAAATCAGGACAGCGATAAAAATCAGGAAATGTCCTGATAAATCAGGACGTCCAGTCGCCCTAGGAAAATCAAAGGGTACTTTTTGTCACGCTTATAGGGTACTTTTTTCACGCTCAAAGGATTACAAATTCAGGATAAATTAATAAGATTTCGAAGCAATTCAATTTAAATTCCAAAGAATCCAAATTAATTGAAAAAATTGAAAAAATCCCAAAAATTCCATTGTTTTCTGTGAAATTAGAATGAATTTAGGGGAATTCAAGGTAAATGAGAAGAATTCGATGAAATTCATAAAAATTCAAGGTGAATTTGAAAAAATTCAAATGAATTGAAAAAAATTTAAAAATACGAAGAAACTTCATTGAATTTAGTAACTTTGAAATAAGCTTAGAAAATTTCAAGGGAATTCCAAAGAATATGATGAAATGGCTAAGAATTCTAGGTGAGGTTAAAATACTTCAGGATCAATCAAATAAATACTTAAAAAATTTTTTTTTTAATCCATTGAATTAAGTTGAATTGAATTAATTTAGTAGAATCCAAGTGAACTAAAAACTTTCAAGAGAATTCCAAAGAATTTAAAAGAATTCAGGGTGAATTCCAAAAAATAATTTCAAATCTCTTCAAATCTTGAAAACCCTACTAATTTATAACCAAAAAAGTGACTAATGACTGTGAAAAAATTTAAAAGAATTCAAATGAATTGAAAATAATTTTAAAAATCGAAAAAATTCCATTGATTTCGGTAAAATTTGACCGAATTTAGTGGAATTTAAGGAAAATGAGAAGAATTCGATAAAATTTATAAAAAATGAAGCTGAATTTCGAAAGCAATCAAGTGAATTCAAAACAATTCAAAAATATGAAAAAATTCATTGAATTAAGTAAGATTGAAATCAGTTTAGAAAAAAATAAAGAGGATTTGAAAGAATTTTATGAAATGCTTAAGAATTTAAGGTGAGTTTTAGAGACTTCAAGATGAATTAAAAACAAAAACTTTTTGAGAATCCACTGAATTCAGTGAAATTGAGTGAATTTAGAAGAATTCAAAAGAATTCAGGATTAATTATTAAGAATTCATGACGAATTCCAAGTGAATTGAATAAATTCTTTGGAATCCATTAGAATATTAAAATCCCTTAAAATTATTAAAACCCTTGGAAATCCCTTGAAATTATTTAAGTCTCTTGAAAATGTCTTGGAATCTTGAAATACCCTAAAATATTTCAAAGTCTTTGAAATCCCTTCAAACTATTGAAATAAATAACAAATTTCTGGGAATTACGAGTTTTCAACAAAATAAGTGAATTTTTAACTGAAAAAGATCAATTGTCTAGCAAAAACAAAATAGCTACATTATTAATAAAAAAATTCATTGTCAACAAAAAAAAGAGAATTTTCAACAAAATTTATTAAATTTTTAACCAAAGAAATTAACTTTTAACTAAAATGATGCAGTTTCAGTCATAAAAATAAATTTTCAACCAAATATTTCAATTTTCAACCAAAAAGGTTATATTGCTACAAAAAAAAAGACAAAATTTCAACAAAACAGATGAATTTTAACTAAAAAAAAAATAAATTTTCAACAAAAAATAGAACAGTTTAATTTTAAGTTAGAGAAATAAGTTTTTAACTAAATAAAATAAATTTCCAACGAAATAGTTAAATTTTCAACCAAACAGATGAATTTTCAACTAAAAAGATCAAATGTCCATAAAAAAAAAATTTCGGCGAAAATTAAATAGTCAAAAAAATTAATTTTAAATCAAAAAACCTATTTTCAACCAAAGAGATTAAATTAAATGTCTATCAAAAAAAAATGTCGACGACAGATTGAATAGTTAAATTTTTAGTTGAAAAAATTAAGTTTCAAACAAAAAAAATAATTTTCTACCAAAAAAGAATAATTTTTAACGAAACATAGGAATTTTCAACCAAATATTTTAATTTTTGATGAAATTTTCGAATAAAAAAGATCATTTTTCAACAAAAAATAGAATAATTTAACTTTCAGTTAGAGAAATGAGTTTTTAAGCAAATAAAATAAGTTTTTAAAGAAATAGTTAAATTTTTTATCAAAAAGATTAAATGTCTATAGAAAAAAAATCGACAAAAAATTTAGTTAACTTTTTAGTTAAAAAAATTAATTTTCAATAAAAACACTAATTTTCAATAAAAAAAAAATTAATTTTCAGTAAAAAATTAATTTTCTAACAAAATACATGAATTTTCAACAACATATTTTTATTTTTAATGGAATTTTTAACCTGATAGTTAAATTTTCAAAAAAAAAGAATTAGTCACCAAGAAGATTAATATTTTACCACAAAAGACAAAACTTCAACAAAATACAGAGTTTTTCAAACAAATAGTTGAATTTTCAACTGAAGAAGATTAATATTCAAACAAACGTGATATAGTTGAATTTTCAGTTAAAAACTTATGTTTAAATAAAAAAAAAACAATTAAACCAAAATTGAACCAAAAAGATTAATTTTCTGCCAAAAAAGATTAATTTTTAATAAAACACATGAATTTACAACCAAATAGTTGAATTTTCAACTGCAGAAGATAACTTTTTAACCAAATATAGAATAGTTAAATTTTCAGTTCAAAAATAATTTTAAAAATGTTACAAAATCGTGAAATTGTAAAAAAGTAGTTCCACTTAGTAGATTTTATTCTAAATAAAGGGTAATTAGTGCGCAATGTTCTAATCATTTAAAATTCCCTGAAACATTTAAAAATAAAATCTCTTGAAAATGTTTTAGAAGTACAAAAAATAGTTTATAATCTTGAAAATCCTCTCAAATGGTGAGGATATATTAAAAAATTATCGGCATCTTTAAAAATAACCTGAAATATTACAAAGGAATTCAAGACACTTAAAAAATATGTCCTGAATTGAATAGTGATTAACCAATAAGTTAATTTATTGAAAGAACAGTGACATAGGGTACGATAGGGATCAAATCTTGAAAATAGGGTACTTTAGGGACCTTAACTGAATATTTGAACGAAATGTCTAAAAATTTATGTTTACGGACGCATTAAATTAGTTAATAAATATACAATTATCAAGTTAGTATCAATTATTGTAGGTATTTTTTAATCTGTTTAGAGCATACACTTATTTAGATTTGAATTTGCCGCGCTTATCTCGAATGTATTCGATTAGTCTTCCGTTCGATTATTTGGCAACGAACGGACGGAAGGAAGCCAACTTTGTAAAAGTGACGAACAGTGAACAGATAAACCGGTAAAGTCATGTGGATAAATCGCTTTAAATAATTCTCAATTCACCTCGTTAATCATTGACGCAAAGTTTTTAGATCGGGGTGAGGTGTTCATATCAAACTAGAATTATCCACTGGAATTATCCAGCTCTCCAAGATTTCCGACAGTGAATTTCGACAAAGCGTCGACATTTTGAAGATTATTTACTGTTCGTCTTTGCGTGAAAATGTTAAATAGATTGAGAATTGGGATCCAGAACTGGGACCAATTGTACAAAAAGATCCCACTTTTCTTTTTAGTATGCTATAAAAATACGTATAGACCTAATGCTGTAACTTTTTGGCATTATAACCTCACTTTTTTATTCTTTGCTCCACGTGCCAAAAAACTTTTTAATCAAATAGTCGAATTTTCAAACAAAAAAGATTAAAGTTCAATCAAATATTAGAATTTTCAAGAAGAAAAACAAATTTTTTAGAAAGCTGTTGATTTTTCTTTAAAAAAGTTCATTTACAACCAAAAATCTAACTTTTCTACCATGAAAGCTGAATTTTCAACAAAAGAGTACATTTTTTAAGCTAAAAAGCCTAATATTTTAGAAAAAAGTGACAAAAAAAAATTTTAACAAAAAAGATCATTTTCAATAAAAAAGGTTAATTTTAACTAGCTAGTTGAATTATCAGCCAAAAAGTTTAAACGTCAACAAACAAGAATAATTTTCTACTCAGAAAGACGTCTTTTTAACAAAATATATAAATTTTTAACAAGATAGTTGAATTATCAACCAAAAAGTTGAACTTTCAACAAACAAGAATAATTTTATACCCACAAGGATCGATATATACTAAAACAGGTGAATTTTTAAATCAAAAAGACAAATTTTCAAAAAAAGTGTTGAATTTTCATCCAAAAGGATTTCAATAGACTTTTCTACAGAAAAATACAAACTTTAAACAATAAGTAAATTCTCTAGGAAATGGTTGAATTTTCAACAAAACAGTTGCATTTTTTCCAAGAAAGATGCAATATTTCTACTAAAAAAAGATGAACTTTTAAATTAAAAAGACACATTTTCAGAAAAAATATTTTTGATCCAAAAAGTATTTCACTTGACTTATCAGCAACAAAATATGAATTTAAAACAAAAGGTTAATATTATACGAAAAGAGTTGAATTTTTAACCCAAAAAGACGAATTTTTAACAAAACAGTTGAATTTGCAAAAAAAAATTACGTCTTTTTAATAAAATTGTTAAATTTTAAAACCAAATAATAAAATTTATAACTAAAAAGATAATCTTCAGGAGAAAGTTTTTAAAAATTACGTACATGAGTGAAGGACCCCCTACCGTAACAAATATTATATATTAATTATCATTAAAATTTAAATCAAGAATAACAATTTTAATGAAAAATTTCGTAAATAAAAAATAAAAATAAAGTTTATATCAAAATAATTATTCCCTATTCAGATATAAAAATTAAGGCAAATCCCCCTCTCATATATTCTGTGTTAAATCCTGATACTAATTCAGATTCTCCTTCAGCTAAATCAAAAAGAGTTTAATTTAATTTTAACAACATTTTTAATTTAACAGACAAATTTTCTACAAAATTCAACAACGGAAAATTCCGTAATGCTAGCCAGTGCCAAAACATAAACTAAAATCTGTGTCAACTTATTCTAATTTTAATCTTTTGATTGCAAGTGACATATCGTTGGAATCGCCAAGAAACGTAGATTTCGAATATAACACTTTTAAATTGCTAATTGCAAAATCAAAAAATTGATATGTTCCGTATTTTATTCCTTATTAGGACTAAGGACCCCTCCGCTGGCAAGGCTCGACACAGACAGCGTATTGCGCTCACTCAGCGACGTGAGGGAAAGTGCAGTGGAGAGGGTAAGTCGAGCAGGTAGACGGCGATCAAATGGATTCAGGTCCTTTTTTTAGTGATTTTTTTCAAGTTAATGCAAAGTTTAGTACAAAAGTGATGAATGCTGTCCTTTTC
>CAKNYM010051419.1:67789-95335 GCA_932195095.1 Andricus curvator | reverse complement strand
CCAAAAGGACGACTTTTCTACACACAAAAAAGGAATTTCGAACCCGAAAATATAAATTTAAAAACGAAAAAGTTCATTTTGAAACAAATAGTTGAATTTTCAACCTACAAAGATGAATTTTTAAACCAATAAGACGAATTTTCAACAAAAAAGTTGAATTCGTAAACAAGAAAGATTTTGCAGTCAAGAAAAAAAGATTCAACCAAATTTTTGAGTTTTCAAGCCAAAAAGACGAATTTTCTACAAAACAGTTGAATTTTCAACTACAAAACATATATTTTTAATAAAAAGTTTATTTTTCAACGAAATATTTTAAATTCCTGTAAAATAGTTGAATTTCCAAGCCAAAAATATGACTTACAAAAAAAATGAATTTTGAACCCGAGAATATAAATTTTTGACAAAAAAGTTCATTTTGAACCAAATAGTTGAATTTTCAACCTACAGAGATGAATTTTTAAACCAAAAAGATGAATTTTCAACAAAAAAGTTTAATTTTTAACCAAGAAAAATTTTTCAGTAAAGAAAAAAAAAGATTCAACAGTTAAATTTTCAACTGCAAAATATACATCTTCAATAAAAAAGTTAATTTTCAACCAATAGTTGAATTTTCTTCAAAACTGTTAAAATTTCAAGCAAAGAAAACGTATTTTCTACAAAGCAGTTGAATTTTTAAACAAAAATTATAAATTATTAACCAAAACGATTAATTTATTACCGAAAAGACAAATTTTCAACCAAATAGTTGAATTTTCAACTAACAAAAAATCAATTTTCAACAAAAAATGGAATAGTTACATTTTCATTTGAAATAAATTAATCTTAAACGAAAAAAAGACGAATTTTCAACCAAAAATATTATTATCGACCAATCAGTTGAATTTAGAACAAAAGAGTTAAATTTTCCACCAAGAAAAATTTTTCAGTTGAGCAAAAAAAAAGTTTACCAAGCTGTTGAATTGTCAAGTCAAAAGACGAATTTTCAACAAAAGAGTTGAATTTTCCACCAAGAAAGATTCTTCAGCCGAGAAACAAAAATTTAACAGAACTGTTGAATTTTTGAGCCAAAAAGACGAATTTTCTATGAAACAGTTAAATTTTGAGGCTAAAAATATGAATTTTCAACAAAATTTTAATTTTTCAATAAGCAGTTCAATTTCCTCCCACATTGTTAAAATTTCAAATAAAAAAAAAACGAATTTTCTATAAAACAGTTGAATTTTTAAACCCGAAAGGATGATTTTTTAACCAAATAATAGAATTTTCAAAAAAATAGTTGAATGCTTAACCAAAACTGATTAATTTTCTACAAAACAGTTGATTTTTCCACCAAAAAGTTGGAATTTTTACCAAAAGAGATAAATTTTCATCTCATAAAATCGAATTTTCCATCCTAAAAAATTAATTTTCTATAAAACAGTTGAACTTTTAAACCGAAAATTTGAATTTTCAAATTTTCAGTTGAAAAAAAATTAATTTTGAACCCGAGAATATAAATTTTCAACAATAAAGTTCATTTTTACCCAAATAGTTCAATTTTCTACCAAACTACAAAATATGAATTTTCAACAAAATTTTAATTTTTGAATAAGCAGTTCAATTTCCTCCCACATTTTTAAATTTTCAAATAAAAAAAAAAAACTAATTTTCTGAAAAAGAGTTGAATTTTTAAACTCGAATAGATGATTTTTGAACCAAGTAATAGAATTTTCAAAAAAATAGTTGAATGCTTAACCAAAACAGATTAATTTTCTACCAAACAGTTAATTTTTCCACCAAAAAGTTAAAATTTCTAACAAAAGATGAATTTTTACACAAAAAAAACGAATTTTCCAGCCAAAAAAATAAATTTTCAACCAAACAGTTGAACTTTTAACACGAAAATATTAATTGTCTACCAGATAGTAAAATGTGCTACACAGGAACATGAATTTTTAACTAAGAAGATTAATTTTTTACTAAAAAGACGAATTTTCAACTAAATAACTGAATTTTTCACAAACTAGTTAAATTTTCGACAATATAATCAAATTTTCAACTAAAATATATCAATTCTCATCCAGAAATTTAATTGTAGACTTTTCAAATTAAAAAAATGAACTTTCAAAAGAAAAAAGATGACTTTTCTACCAAAGATAGATTTTCTATCCAAAAAGACGAATGTTGAACAAACCAATTGAATTTTGGACCAAAAAAGATTACTTTTTGATAAAATATATAAATTTCCAACCAAAAGAGATGAATTCAGAACAAAAAATATAATAGTAGACTTTTCAATTAAAAAGAATTAACTTTCAACCAAGAAAGATTGACTTTTCTACCAACGATGAATTTTTAATCCCAGAAGTCAAAGCGCAGAAAAGAAGAAACAATCTTTTTATAAGAAATGTTATATTTTTGAATAATATTAAATGATTTTTTAATGATTTCTCCAATTAAATAATTTTTTTATAAATTGGAAATACTCAGGTCATTGGAGATCTATTCACGGCGATATCAAAAAGTTCAAAAAAAAATTGGTTAAATTAAATCCTAACGAATTGTTCCTAACGAAACTGAAACAAAAAGTCTCTAAAAGAAAATTTTACATTTATTTTAAACAATGAAAAATTTTTCAGATTTTTATTTAGAAAAAGCGAAATGAAATTATGAGTGGCCCGGTTTCCCCAGCGCGTACCGATTAGCCCCGGCTTAGGGTACACTTAAGGCTCTTAAAACGACTCGGGTTTTCGCCAGATCCATAATACGTCTACAAGAATGCATTCTTTAATGTAATATTTTTATTACATAATCTAAAGGCTATTATATCGGCCGTAACATAGAGATTTTTTCGAAAAAGGTTCTCGTTTTTTTTGTAATTGAAAATTGAGTGTTTTTTTGCGCCCGTAAAATGCAACACGCTAGCCACTATGTATGCCGGACTGCAGTCACCCTGTCAAGTGTTAAGTCGCATAAAATATATAATGATAATTTTTCGAAAATATATAATATCCTCCTTTGTCCTGGTAAGAAAGTTATCTTTTTCGTAACTTACCATCAAAATTATAAGATTATAAGAATATAAGAGCTTCTGCCCAACAGCCTTATAAAAGAAAATTTAAAAAAAAAATGTACCCAAATTCTTTAGAAAAGTTTTAGAAATATTTGATAAACATCTACTTTTTCGATTTATTATTATTTATTAATTTATTATTCAGTCTGAGCGACGAAGACACGAAACTTGCAGATTTCGTGCGACTTGAAACTAGACCGGATGACTGCAGTCCGGCATACACAGTAGCTAGCGTGTTACATTTTACGGGCGCAAAAAAACACTCAATTTTCAATTACAAAAAAAAACGAGAACATTTTTCGAAAAAATCTCTTTATTCCGGCCGATATAATAGCCTTTAGATTATGTAGTTAAAATATCAGATTAAACAATGCATTATTGTAGACTCAATATGGATTTGTCGAAAACCCTAGTCGTTTTAAGAGCCTTAAGGCCACACTTTTTTTATTTCCTAACTTATTTTCACACGAATCGCCACATCGAGTTGAAAATTTAGGATAATAAATAAGAAGCACTAAGAAAAGTGGGTCTGGTCCTAAATTTTAATAATCATGAAAAAAGCACAAAAAATTATTTACAAAAAAACTTTTTTCGTAATTATAAAAATGCAGGGCCAGACCCACCTTTCTTAGTGCTTCTTATTTAGCATCCCAAATTTTCAACTCGATGTGGCGCTTCGTGTGAAAATAAGGTAGGAAATAAAAAATCTCGTTATGTGATGAGTGGGTCACGTGACCCACTCATCACATGGCCTTAAGAGATATGTAATGCCTAAAAAATTCCTGGTATCCAGTTTTATTTTTTCTATCAGTATTTCAGGGTAAAAGTGACCACGTACTTTTCTTTCAAGCCACCCGGTACAGTATCACTATACACCCGTATCGCTATAAGTTATTATTTTCGCCAGTTATCAAATTAGATGTTGGCTTAACGGCTACGTAGCGTATTCCTTCGCTTGCATCGTCTCATTGGCGTACGCAACTCTTCGCTATTTTCTACCTTACAGAGGATAATGACCCATAAAAAATTAATTTCAATATTTATTCTGAAATTTTTTTGAAATTATTGAATAATTCAAACAAATTTTTATTTTATCTTCTTATACTTAAAATTCAGTGCATATTTAAGTAAAATTAATGAGGATAATATATTAAATTCAATTTAAACCGCTTCAAATTCCTAACTTTCCAAGTCAAAATATTGCATTTTCAACCGGATAGATGCATTTTTAACCAAGTATTTGAATTTTTCAACAAAATAGATGAATTCTCAACCAAAAAGTTGAATTTTCAGTTAAAAAAATTAATTTTCCACAACAACAAAATTTCAACCGAAGTCATGAATTTTCATATAAATAGTTTCAATAGTTAAATTTTCAGTTAAAAAAAAATTAATTTTCTACGCAAAAAAAATTTCAACTGAAGTGATGAATTTTCAACTTAAATCATGGATCTAAAAAAGACAAATTTTCAACAAAATAAGAGAATTTTCAACCAAAAAGTTTAAATTTGAACTAAAAAAAAAGAGTAAGTTTCAACCAAAAAAACACGAATTTTTGAACAAACTACATGAATTCTCAACCAAATAGTTGAATTTTCAGTTTAAACAATTAATTTTCCACAACAAAATTTCAACCGAAGTGATGAATTTTCATCTTAATAGTTGCAGTTAATTTTCCACGCAAAAAAACGTTAACCGAAATGATGAATTTTCATCTAATTAGTTGCAATAGTTAAATTTTCAGTTAAAAAAAAATTAATTTTCTACGCAAAAAAAATTTCAACCGAAGTGATGAATTTTCATCTTAAATGATGAATCTAAAAGAGACGAATTTTCAACAAAATAAGAGAATTTCCAACCAAAACGTTTAAATTTTAACTAAAAAAAGAGTAAGTTTCAACCAAAAAAAAACACGAATTTTTGAACAAACTACATGAATTTTCAACCAAATAGTTGAATTTTCAGTTTAAAAAATTAATTTTTCACAACAACGAAATTTCAACCGAAGTGATGAATTTTCATCTAAATAGTTGCAGTTAAGACTTCCGGTGGAAGTGAGTCAAGGCAAACGTATTGTGTGTGAGGTGCGGTAGAAAGCCGGTTTTTGAGTAAAAAAAGGTGGAAATTTGAGATAGGCTGAGTGCGGGTCGAAAGGGCTAGTGTATTGTGATAATTTGGAATATTAGAACTGGATGAGAGAGGTGAGATAACGTGGAAAGTGTGCAGTTTTTTGGACGGTTGAGGTTGGGTTGAACATGAAGGAGGCAGGAATGGCAGGAACGAAGGATTGCGAAACGGATATGACGACCAGTGAGATAGTGGCCAGTGATGGGGAGGAACAAGAGATGGCGCAGCAAGTTGAGGTCGGTAAAAAAGGAAGAGGTAGACCGCGAAAAGTGACAGACGGGGAGGGAAGTTCAAAATGTAAAGAGAATAATAAGGTAAGAAGACTGGAAAATTATTGGTTAAAAGATCCGAATAGCGAGAGGGAGAAAGAAATAGGCAACTTAAATACAGATGCTCAAGAGGGAGGCCAGGTGGAGAGGGTAATGGATAATAATGAAAAAGAAGCATTTTTAGCAAAAGGGGAATTGACGAGGACTCCAATAAAAAAGAGAATATCTAAGGAGGAGGGGGGTATACAAAGTGTACAATCAGAGGATGTTATTGGTTTATTTTTAGAGTGGAAAGACGGTTGGGAAAAAAAAGAGGAAGAAAAATGGGATAGAAGAATGGCAGAATTAGAAGAAATGTTGAGGAAAGAGTATACTTGTAGACATGATAGATGTGAAGAATGTGAAAAGAAAAGGAAGGGGTAGGCAGAAAAGGAAGAGGAAGTAGAACAGCTAAAAAGAGAAGTTGAAAGAGGTAGGATGGAAATTATTAAATTAAATAAATTATTAGAACAGCGTCAGGAAGGGGGGGGGGACAATACGGCGAGATGGAGAGGCCCCTGTCGGCGGAGGCAATGACTCTAGCACATGCTGCCGGTTCGGTGGCAGGAGGGTTGGAGGTTGCTGATGCGGGCGGGGGTGACGGGGGGACGGGTTTGGCAAAGCCACCACCTAAAAGGCTAAGTAGAGAGGAATGGGATGAACAGGTACAGTTAAGAAGGGCAAAGAAAAAGACTGTCATAATTAAAGGGCTGACACTCGTAACAAGAGAAAAGAAGGAAGAATTGGAAGGATGGTTGTGGAACATATTGCAAATAAAAGCTAGGGTGAACAAACTGGAAAGAATTGAGGGAGGACTGAAAGTTGAATTTGAGGAGTGGAAATCCAAATTAAAGTTAATGAAAGAAAAGATAAGTTTAAGAGACTTAGGCTGGGGAGTATGGATTTTGGACGATCTAACAGAGAGACAAGAAGAGGTACAAACATGGTTAGAAAAAGAAGCGGAAGCATGGCGGTTTAAAGGGAAGAGGGCCAGAATGGGGTATCAGAGACTCTGGGTAGATGATGTATGTCTAGAATGGGATGAGCTGGAAGGAGAATTGAAACTTAAGAATGAAAGGGAGGAAAGAAATTTTTTTCGTGACAATGGAAGAGGAAGTACTGGCAGATAGTGAATTGGTATTGATGCAATGGAATGTTCAGGGTATGGCAAACGTGAAGAAAAATTGGAAATTGTGGGAGAGTGTGGACATTGTTGTTTTCCAAGAAACTTTTTTGGAAGGGAAAAGAATGGAAACATGTATACAAACGTTAGATAAGAAATTTGAATGGTTCGGCAAGGCAGCAGTCAGGAAACATACTAAAGGCAGAGCAAGTGGAGGGCACCTGATTGGTGTTGAGAAAAGGATAGAGGCTAGTTGGAATCTGACGGAATGGGAGTACGGATTACAGTTACAAATAAAAAAGAAGGACAGTGAGGATAATTACGTGTTGATCACGGGCTATAATAACAAACCTAATAATATAAAATTATTTTTGAAGAAGCTGGATCAAAAAGTGGATAGCCTAGAAGGACACACAGCAAGATTAATACTGGCGGGGGATCTGAACGCAAAAATAGGAACAGGCCAGGGAGTGGCGGAATGCGGCTTGGACGAAGAAATGGATTTTTGTATAAGAAATTCAGAAGATAAAGAAATACGGTCTGAGGGTAAACTTTGACTAAATTGGTGCGAGGCAAGAGCGATGTTAATTATGAACGGTAGAACGGAAGAAGATAGGGAAGGAAAGGTAACGTGTATTGGGCACGGGAAAGGACTAGGTGGTGTATTGGATTTAGTCATGGTCAAAATGGAGGAAGGAATAGACAAACCAGAATGGTTTAGGGGACTCCGGATTGCAGCTCAGGAAGGATCAGATCATTTACCAGTAATATATCGAGTGAAATGGGGCAAAACAGAAAGAAAATCAGAAAGGGAAAGAAAGAAAGTAAGAAGACTAAAGTGGAAAGAGGAAAAAGAGGAAGAATTCCGTAAAGAATGGCTTGAATGTTGGAAGGAAAGAGATACAGAAGAGAATCCAGATCCTGAGACAAGATGGAGAAACATAATAGAGACAATTGAAGAAGCAGCAAGGAGGACTGGTATGACAACTAAGGGAGGAGAAAAAAATAGGCGGGAGGAAACGTGGGATAACGGCGAATACAAGTTGAAAAGAAGAGAAACATTTAAGCTGCTACACAGATTTAGAGGAAACAGGGATTGGAATAACAAGAAAGCGTACATGAGCAGTAGAAAGGAACTAGCAGAACTGAGGGAAAAATTGATCAAGGATTGGCTGGATAAAAAGCAGAAGCAGGTAGCAGAGAGTAGAAATATTACAGAATGGTGGAAGGCCATGAGTTGGTATAGAAAGAAAAGGAGTATGGTGGGTAACACAATTAAGAAAGAAGTATGGCTAGAACATTTTATGTCATTACTGGAGGGAGCTGAGGAATTTATAGAAGAGGCTGATGAGAAGAAGGGAAAGAAGAGAGTTGACGATTTGAGGTTTGAGGATGAGAGAAAGAAGAAAGAATTGAATGATAATGAAGACAAAGAGAGCGAAGAAAAAGAAGAGAGAAGTGAAGAAGTATTAGAAGAGGCTGATTTAAACAAACCTCTAGAGCAAGAAGAAATACTTACAAGGATAAGGAAGTTAAAAAAAGGTAAGGCTGCAGGAGAGGATGGGATTGTAGCAGAATTTTTGATGGGCATGTCTAAAGAAGGAATGGAAGAACTTATACAATTGATCAAGGACATATGGCAGAAGAAGCGAGTAATAAAACGATGGCGTACGGCATCGATCTATACTATTCACAAAAAAGGGGATGAGAATTTGACAGGTAACTACAGAGAAATTTCATTGTTGGATATAGGTTATAAAATATTGGCGTCGATAATGGCAGGAAGGTTGAGCGAAAAGCTGGAGAGAGAAAAGAAATTAACGGAAGCTCAAGCAGGGTTTAGAAAAGGAAGAAGCACCATAGAGAAGATCTTTGTCTTGAATACAATAATAGGAAACAGACTGAGAAGAAAGAGAGGCAAGTTGTATGCAGTATTTGTTGATTTTAAAAAGGCGTTCGATATGGTGGATAGGAAAAGGCTGTGGACGAAAATGGAAAGGATGGGGATAAATGGAAGGTTCCTAGAAATGACCAAAGAAATTTACAAAGAGACGTGGAATGAAGTAATAGTAGGAGAGGAAAAGACTGAAAAATTCACAACAAAAAAGGGTATGAGACAGGGGTGCCCGCTCAGCCCCATCTTATTCAATATCTATATTAACGACTTAGAAACAGAACTAAGAAGAAAAGGAGATGGAGGCACGGTTCTTAGTCCAGGTTCAAATATAAAAATCTATGCATTGCTCTATGCAGATGATGCGGTGATAGTAGCGGAAAGTAAGGAGGAACTAGATAAAATGATTGAGAATGTAGAAAAATGGACGGAGAAGAACGGGATGGAGGTAAATGTAGAGAAAACAAAGATTATGGTGTTTAGGAATGGAGGGAAAAAGAAAAAGGAAAGCTGGAAATATAAAAACAGTGAGTTAGAAGTAGTAAGGGAGTTTAATTATCTTGGATTTTGGTTTACAACTACAAATCAATACAATACACATGTTAAGAAGGCATCAGGAAAAACGCAACGATTAATTAATAAGGTATGGAGCGGAACAAATAGAGCTGCGATAACAAACTTAAAGAGAAAATTATTTTTTATGGACTCAACGGTGAAAACGGCGGCAGTGTATGGGGTAGAAATTTGGGGATGGAAAAGAAAAGAAGCGATAGAGAAGGTACAGAGCAGATATGTGAAATCGAGCATGGGACTAGGAAAAAACACACCTGATTACATATGGAAGATGGAAGCAGGGCGAAGGAGTGTGGAAATAGAGGCAAGAAGAAGGGCTGGCGCTTTTATAATAAAGGTACTCTCTATGGAGGAGGATAGATGGTCAAGAAAGTGTATAAAGGAGGAAATAAGGAATATTAGGAATGGCAATCCAACTAGCTGGGGGAGGTCGTTGGAGGAAGCAATGAAAAATATGGGAGACGGACAAATAATTAAAATGATAGGAGAAGGAAAACCAGTAGAAAAAATTGCGGAAAGACTAGTTGAGCTGGAAATGATAGCAGAAGCCCAAGACATACAGAAAGATTGGGAAAAAATAGAACAATCCAGTTTCTGCAGCTATTATAAAGAGATTAAGAAGAATACAGAGATGGAGACATATTGGCAAAGGGAAAAACTAAAGGTGAGACAGAAGCAAGTATGGGCTCGATGGAGGTGTGGAAATGCCGTAAAGGAAGGAAAGAAAGGCTTTAAAGACAACAATTGCAGGGCTTGCAAGGTCGAAGAGGAAACATTACAACATGTAATCGAGTATGAAGAAGTAATGAAAAAGTTAAAAACACCGGGAAAAAAATGGTGGAGAAGTTGGAGAGAAAAGAATAGACAGAAGGACTGGAGGAAGGAGTTACTGGCAGATTTACACAAGGAAGTGGACGAAGACTTGTGTTTAAATTTGGGCAAGATAGAGGATATATTAAATGTTAAAAATTAGTGATACAGGCTAAATGTGATTTAGGTTAAGTCATTATGTAAATAGTTGTAATTAAACTAGTTTGTAAGTGTTCATATTGTTAATGAAGGAAAAAGGGCGAGTGAAGGTGTAAAACTGAAATGTAGCACCAAAGAAAGAATAAATACTTCAATACTTCAATAAATAGATGCAGTTAAATTTTCATTAAAAAAAAATCAATTTTCCACGCAAAAAAAATTTAAACCGAAGTTATTAATTTTCAACTTAAATGGTGAATCTGAAAAAGACGAATTTTCAAACAAAAAGTTAAATTTTTAAATAAAAAAAAAGAGCAAGTTTCAACCAAAAAAAAAAAAACAACACGAATTTTTGAACAAGATAATTCAATCTTCAACCAAGTAGTTGAATTTTTAACCAGAAAAGATGAATTTTCAACTAAGAAGATTAACTGTTTACAAAAAAAAAAAGAATTTTTCAACAAAATACAAGAATTTTCAACCAAATAGTTGAATTTTCAGTTTAAAAAATTAATTTTCCACAACAACAAAATTTGAACCGAAGTTATGAATTTTCATATAAATAGTTGCAACAGTGCAACTATTGGTTGAATTTTCAACTAAAAAAAGAGACAATTTCAAGTTGAATTTTTCAACAAAATACATAAATTCTCAACCAAATAGTTGAATTTTCAACTAAATAGTTGCAGTACTTAAATTTTTGGGTAAAAAAAAAATATAATTTTTCCACGAAAAAAATTTCAACCGAAACGATGAATTTTCAACTTAAACGATGAATCTAAAGAAGACGAATTTTCAACAAAAAGTTTAATTTTCAACTAAAAAAAAGAGTAAGTTTCAACCAAAAAAAGACGAATTTTTGAACAAAATAGTTAAGTTTTCAACTAAGAAAAATAAATTTTCAACCTAATGTGATGTAGTCACATTTTTAATTGAAAAAAAAAATAATTTTCAAAGAAAAAGGAATTTTTAACAAAATAGTTCAATCTTCTACCAAATAGTTGAATTTTCAACCAGAAAAGATGAATTTTCAACTAAGAAGATTAATTTTTTAACAAAAAAGACGAATTTTTCAACAAAATACAAGAATTCTTAACCAGAAAGTTTAATTTTCAACAAAAAAAAAAAAAGATCAATTTTCAACAAAGAAAAAAAGAAATTTTAAACAAAATAATTGAACCTTCAACGAAAAAAAAAAACGAATTTTCAACAAAATAGATTAATTTTCAACTTAAATTATGAGTCTTTCAACCAAAAAAGTAGCTTTTAACAATGGAGTTCAACTTTCAACCAAGTAGTAAAATTTTCAATGAAAAAAATTAATTTTGCGATAAGAAGATTAATTTTCTACCATAAAAGTCGAATCTTCAACAAAATAAGAGAATATTCAACCAAAAAGTTTAATTTTCAACTAAAAAAAAGAGTAAGTTTCAATTTCAAAAAAGCGAATTTTTTAACAAAATTAATGTGGTGTGTTCACATTTTTAATTGAAAAAAAAATTAATTTTAAAAGAAAAAGAAGTTTTCAATCAAATAGTTCAATCTTCAACAAAGTAGTTGAATTGTCAACCAAAAAAGATGAATTTTCAACCAAGAAAAAACGAATTTTTAAACAAAATAATTGAATTTTCAACAGACAAAAAAAAACGAATTTCAACAAAAGAGATGAATTTTCAACTAAAACTATGATTTTTTCAACCAAAAAAAGAGTTTTTAACAAACTAGTTCAACTTTCAACCAAGTAGTAAAATTTCCAATAAAAAAAATTAATTTTGCGCCAAGAAGATTAATTTTCTACCATAAAAGGAGACAAAATACATGATATTTCAACCAACTGGTTGGATTTTCAACGAAAAAAAAAGAATTTCAAGTTGAATTTTTCAACAAGATACATGAATTCTCAACAGTTAAAAAATTAATTTTCCACAAACAAAAATTTTAACTGAATGAATTTTGAAATAAAAAAGATCATTTTTCAACCATACTGATGAATTTTCGACAGAAATTATGAATCTTCAACTGGAATAGTTGATTTTTAAAACAAAAGATGAATTTTCATTTAAGATGATGAATCTTTAACTGGAATTTCTATCTAATAAGATGAATTTTCAAATAGAAGATTAATTTCTGCAAAAAAAAATCAACAAAATACATGAATTTTCAACCAAACAGTTGAATCTTCAACTGAATAGTTGAATTTTAAACTAAAAAAGATCAACCAAAAATTGAATAGTTAAATTTTCAGTTAAAAAAAATTAATTTAACAAAACAGTTTAACTTTCAACCAAGTAGTTTTATTTTCAACCAAAAAGATGTATTTCTACCTAAAATAATGAATAATTAACAGCTGTAATAATTTAATTTTCAACCACAAAGATTAATTATCGAACAAAAATATTAATTTTCTACCAAAAAATACGATTTTCAACAAAATACATGAAAATTTAATTAAAAAAGACAAATATTGAACCCATTAATTGAATTTTGAAATGAAAAAGATCAATTTTCAACGAAACTGTTGAATTTTCGACTAAAATTATGAATCTTCAACTGAAATAATTGATTTTTAAACCAAAAAGATGAATTTCAACCAAGAAGATTAATTTCTGTAAAAAAAGTAAGAAAATTTTCAAATAAAAAAGATAAATTTTCAACCAAAAATTAAAGAGCCAAATTATCAGTTAAAAAAAATAATTTCCAATCAAAGAAATGAATTTTCAACTAAAATTTTGGAATATTCAATTGGAATAGTTACATTCTCAGTTTAAAAAAAAAACTTTTTAACCAACGAAATAATAATTTTCTAAAAAATGGTTACATTTTCAAACAAAGCAGTGAATTTTAGACTAAAATGATGAATCTTCAACTGGAATAGTTGAATTTTCAACAAAAAGATTAATTTTTAACCAAGAAGATTAAATTCTACCAAAAAGACGAATTTTCGACTAAAAAAGATAATTTGTCAACCAAAAATTGAATATGTAAATATTTAGTTAAAAACAAAATTCATTTTCAACCAAAGAGATGAATTTTCAATTAAAATTTTGAATCTTCAACTACAAAAATTAATTTTTTACCAAAGAGTTTAACTTTCAACCAAGTAATTTACATTCCAAAAAAGATTAATTTTGAACGAAAAATGTAGTATTTGATATTTCAACTAAAAAAGATTTTAATTTTTAATAAAAAACAGTTTAATTTAACCATAATAGACGACTTATCATCATGAATTGAATTTTCAATTTAGAAAGATTTTGCAGTCAAGAGAGAGAAAAAATTGCAAACAAACTGTTGAATTTTCAAGCATAAAGATGAATTTTCAACCAATAAGATTAATTTTCTGCAAAAAAAAACAAAGTTTGAACAAAATGCAATAAAAAAACGAAAAAAAATATTTTTAGCTAAAAAAGATCAATTTTTAACCAAAAATTTAATAGTTACATTTTCAGTTAAAAAATGAATTAAAAAAAAAATGAATTTTCAACAAAATAGTTGAATACAGTAATATAATGCTACTTTGACAATTGAAGAATCATTTTTATTCAATTTGTATTGCAAATAAAAAAAATTAAGCACGCACTTGAAAAAATTCTCTGGCCTTAAAAAAATTTCCCTGACATTTCCAGGCTTTTCTAGATATATAAAAATTCCCTGAGAATTCCAGGTTTTCCAGGAATTTTTTTGTATTTGGCACTCCAAGGAATGTTTTTAGGGTTAAAGAAAATCGAGATAATGAACTGATTTACATTTAAGGCACTATTTAAAAAAGTTATGTCAACCTATGTTATACGAGGTCTGTCCGGAAGGTATCCAACCATCGCAGCTTATTCAGCAATTTCTGGTGAAAGGCGGCCTTAAACAACTTCGACAGCCCCCATACAGTCCTAACCTGGCTCCCTGTGATTTCTGGCTCTTTTCCAAATTAAAGTATCCTCCAAAAGGAAAACGATTTCAAGCCGTAGAGAAAATAAAACAGAATGCGACGAAGCAGCTGTTAGCTATTCCAAAAGGTGACTTTCAGAAGTGCTTCCAAAAGCGGGAGGATCTCTGGTAGTTGCTAAGCAAGTGTGGTAAATATGAATCAGGGCAGCCTGAAGCGTTTCCAAATTAAATTCATAATATTGCGCAATATACTCTGAGTACTCGCGCACTGCGGCCCTTCCGAGGCGAGTCGGAACCGTCTCCCGCCCTGCGCGCTTGCGCACTGAGAAACTGCGTGAGCCAGCAGTTCTAGGAATTACTAAACCGGGGGTTAATAAATCGGGCTCCGAGTGTAACTCTTTTTTTTCTGAAATAAATGTTCCCCTGGTTGTGAACAATTAGCGTTCTAAAGAGTTTCAGTGCTCGGAGAAATTCTCACGAGCATGAGAATATGCTCGACCTTTATGTGCTTTGAGAATTTAATGAGCATTTTGAATTAGGATTTAAAAATCGTATTTTCTATTTTTATTAATAATAATTATATTTTTTAAATTTCGCGGGAAAATGCATCGCTTCAAAATGGAAACAGCGCTAAATTTAAATGATAAAATACAGTAATTTTCATATAAAAAATTAATTTTTAACCAAAATTAGAATAGTTAAAATGTCAGAAAAATAAATCTTCAACCACAAAAAAAACGCATTTTCAACAAAATAGTTTGTTTTTTTCATCCAAAAACGAGTTTTTAACCAAAAATAGAAGAATTCAATTTTCAGTTAAGACAATCAATTTTCAACCAAAAAAAATGAATTCTCAACAAAATAATTCAATTTTAAACTAAAAAAGATAAAGTTACAAATCAAAAATATAATATTTCAATTTGCAGTTAGCAAAGTAAATTTAAAAAGAAAAACGATTTTTCAACAAAATTAATTAATTTTCAACTAAAAATGTAAATTTTCAAGTGAATATGGAATAGTTATATCTTCAGTTAAAAAAATTAATTACATCTAAAAAGAAACGAATTTTCAACCGAAGAAATTAATTTTTAATCCCAATGATGAATTTTCAACCAAAAATTTGAAATTTTTACCAAATAGTGGATTTTTATATCCAAAAGATGTTTTCTCTATCAACAAAAAAAAACGAATTTTCAACGAAACGGTTTTTTTTCAATGAAAGAAATGAATTCTTAAAAAAAAAATAGAATAGTTACATTTTCTACTAAACAAGTAATTTTTTAACGAAAAAGATTACATTTCTATTGAAAAAGGTAAATATTCCACACAAAAATGGAATAGTTAAAGAAAATTTTCAACTAAAATGATGAATCTTCAACTAAAAAAAATTGAATTTTCAACCACATACATGAATTTCAAACTAAAAAGATAAATTTTCTACCAAAAATAAAATAAGATAATTTTTAGTTAGTAAAATAAATTTTCAAACAAAAAAAAAATTCAACAAAACAGTTAAATTTTCAACCATAGAAATGAACTTTTAACCAAAAAGATCAAGTTTAAACTAATGAGAGTACTATTTTACCAAAAAACGGATTTTCAACAAATAGTTGAATTTTCATCTAAAACAGATAAATTTTAAACTAAAAATATAATAGTTAAATTTTCAGCAAGAAAATTAATTTTAAACTAAAAATGTAAATTTTCAAGTGAATATGGAATAGTTATATCTTCAGTTCAAAAAATTAATTTTCATCTAAAAGGAAACAAATTTTCAACCGAAGAAATTAATTTTTAATCACAATGATGAATATTCAACCAAAAATATAAAATTTTGACCAAATAGTGGATTTTTGAATCCAAAAGATGTTTTCTCTATCAACAAAAAAAAATGAATTTTCAACTGAACATTTTTTTTTCAATGAAAGAAATGAATTCTTAAAACAAAAATAGAAATAGTTTGATTTTCTACTAAACAGATAATTTTTCAACGAAAAACATTACATTTGTATCAAAAAAGGTAAATTTTCCACAAAAAATGCAATAGTTAAAGAGAATTTTCAACTAAAATGATGAATCTACAACTAAACAAAATTTAATTTTCAACAAAATACATGAATTTCAAACTAAAAAGATAAGTTTTCTACCAAAAATATAATAGGGTAATTTTCAGTTAGTAAAATAAATTTTTAACAAAACAGTTAAATTTTCAGCCAAAGAAATGAATTTTTAACCAAAAAGATCAAATTTAAACTAATGAGAGTACATACTATTTTACCAAAAATACGGATTTCCAACAAATAGTTTAATTTTCACCTAAAACAGATAAATTTTAAACTGAAAATATAATAGTTAAATTTTCAGCAAGAAAATTAATTTTCAATAAAATCAAAGGAAATTTTCAACTAAATTCTAAATAACTAAAAACTCATTTTCAACCAAAATGATCAATTTTGTACCAATAAGATGAATTTTCTACCAAAATAGATACATGAATTTTCAACTGAATATTTAAATTTTTAAAGGAATTTCCAACCAAAAAGATGAATAAGTCACCAAGAAAATTAAATATACCAAAAATAGTGGAATTCAATAAAAAAAGATGAATTTTCAACAAAGTAGTTTAAATCCCCAACCAAAACCAAAAAAAATTAATTTTCCACCAAATATTTGCGATTTTCAACTTTTAACGAGCAATCCAGTGGTGACCTTGAATTTGACCTTGAGCTTGACCTTCAAGGTTAATTCAAGGTCAACTTTGTTTTTTTAAGTGGGAACCCCTTTCTTTGATAACGGCAACCGAAAGAGCGGGAAATTTTACGTCCAAACATGTACTCAGGTCATGGGACAAGGGTGACCTTGAACTTCAGCTGAAGGTTTTTAGGCTTGACCCAGGTATGGGGCGGGTCCATTCTGCACTGCTGCAGCTCAGGTGTTTACGAAAAACGTCGATGTCATTCTTGGAGTAACTTTTAACGAAGAATCCAGTGGTGACCTTAAATTTGACCTTGAAATTGACTTTCAAGGTCAACAAAATTTTTTTTTAATTACAAAAATTAAGGTTCAAGGTAACACTTGACCCATGACCTGAGTACATTTTTGGACGTAAAATTTCCCGCTCTTTCGATTGCCGTTGTCAAAAATAGGGGTTCCCACTTAAAAAACAAAGTTGACCTTGAAATTACCTTGAAGGTCAAGATCAAGGTCAAATTCAAGGTCACCACTGGATTCTTCTTACTTCAAGAATGACCTTGACCTTTTTGAAAAATATTTTACCTGGAAAATTATTCAGGTGTTTCGTTACTTTTTGGACACCCTGTATATTTATTTCACTCTATAATGTTTTTGTAAAAATATATGTATTAATTATGATATATATTTGTTTAAACAATAAATTTTCAAAATTCTCTTAAATTCTCTATAAATGCTCTATGAACTCTATGAACAATATTCCTAAAGGAAGAATACTATTTCAAAAATGTGGTATATTTTTGTCGAGAGGGCTGTTAATAAAATTTCTGTAATGCACTGCAAGGAGGACGTGTTTTATGTCGCCTTTGCATAAAATGTCCTGCAATTTGCGCGGTTTCATCCCGTAAATTATTGACGCCCTCGCGGACCGATTCAGGTGTGCTGGAGCGAAAAAGTACATAATATCGCCCGAGGGATGCATGGGATGACGCCCATGGGCTTCTCTAGACGTATAGAAGTACATCCCAACGATTACGGCTTACTTGTTACTACCTACAACGTACTTATGTTACTTTTAAAACTGCTTATTACTGTGATTACGGGCGCATAATGCGGCGACCGAGCGTTCTACAATTTATTATTGAATTGCTATAATGCAGTTGCAGCTCGTACACGGTGCAGTGTACAAAAATACGCAGATATGTAATATAGTATTATAGGATGGGTAATGTAGAACAAGGAACTTTTTCATATTTTAAATTTTAAAAAGTACTTAAAGGAATCTGTATTATCATTAGAGAATAACAGAAATTTTTAACGTCTTTTCAGACTTTATTAATTTTTTTTTTAAAAAAAGATCTCCTTTCGCTCCGCTGGGAATCGAACCACAGAACTTCTGATTTCCGGTCAGGTGCTTTTCCCATTAAGCTACAAGAGAGATCGAGAGAAGAAACTTTTTTTCTGAAAATATACGCATTATTATTCTAGATGTTACGAATTAAATTTTCAAAGGATCTGTATTATCGTTAGAGAATAACAGAAATTTTCAACGTCTTTTCAGACTAGATGGAGCTATGAATTGAAAATTATTTTAATTAATTTTTTTTATTAAAGTAATTTTTAATTCATAGCTAATAACTTAAATTTTTAACGTCTTTTCAGACTAGATGGAGCTATGAATTAAAAATTATTTTAATGAAAAAAATTAATTCAAATCATTTTTTATTCATAGCTCCATCTAGTCTGAAAAGACGTTAAAAATTTTTGTTATTCTCTAATGATAATACAGATTCTTTAAAAATTTGATTTGTAACATCTAGCATAATAATGCGTATATTTTTCTGAAATAAAGTTTCTTCTTTCGATCTCTCTAGTACCTTAATAGAAAAAGCACCTGACCGGCAATCAGAAGTTCTTGGTTCGAATCCCAACGGAGCGAAAGGAGATCTTTTTTTCAGAAAAAAAAATTAAACTACTTAAAGTACACTCTAAATTTGAAGCAGTCAAAAGTGACTGATTCAAAGTCAATCTTGACTGGCAGATCAGTCAAAAGTGACTTTTCATATCAGTCAATTTGACTCACTGCCTAAATCAGTCATTTTAAATGATCCAATTCCTTGGAATTTTGCAACTAAAAGAGATCAGCTTTTAACCGAAACTAGTGTAGTTCAATTTTTAATTAAACAAATTAATTTTTAAGTAAACAAATTAATTTTCAACCCAAAAAGGAAATTTTTAACAAAATATTTCAATTTTCAACTAAGTAGTTGAACTTTCAACCAAAAAGATGAATTTTTAACCAACAAGGTTAATCTTCTACCAAAAAAGACAAATTTTCAACAAAAAATACAAATTTTCAAAAAAATAAAAGAATTTTCAACCAAAAAGTTAAATTTCAACTGAAAAAAATAGTAAGCTTCAGCCAAAAAAATAACACGAATTTTCAAACAAAATAGTTGAATTTTCAACTAAGAAAGATCAAGTTTCAACCAAATTTGGTGTAGTTACATTTTTTAATGAAAAAAAAAATTAATTAAAAAAAAAGGAATTTTTAACAAGATAGTTAAATCTTCAACCAATTAGTTGAATTTTTAACCAAAAAGAATTTTTCAACAAAAAACAAGATTTTTCAACCACAAAGTTTAACTTTCAACTAAAGAAAAGATTAATTTTCACCAAGAAAGAAAAACTAATTTTTGAACAAAATAGTTCAATTTTCAACTAAAAAAGATCCATTTTCAACCAAAAAAGATTAATTTTCAACTAAATACAAGAATTTTCAACAAATAGTTTAAATTTCAACTAAAAAAAAGATTAATTTTCAACAAGCAAGAAACGAATTTTTGAAAAGAATAATTGAATTTTCAACGAGAAAAAAAACGAATTTTCAACAAAAGAGATGAATTTTTAACTATAATGATGAGTTTTTCAACCGAAAAAAGGAATTCTTAACAAAATAGTTCAATCTTCAACCAAGTAGTTGAATTTTCAAAAAAAAAAAAATATTAATTTTTAACCAACAAGATTAATCTTCTACCAAAAAAAGACGATTTTTCAATAAAAAATACAAATTTTCAACAAAATAAAAGAATTTTCAGCCAAAAAGTTAAATGTCAACTAAAAAAAAGAGTAAGTTTCAACCAAAAAAAAACACGAATTTTCGAAAAAAAAATAGTTAAACTTTCAACTAAGAAAGATCAAGTTTCAACCAAATGTGGTGTAGTTACATTTTTAAATGAAAAAAAAAATTAATTCTCAAAAAAAAAGAAACTTTCAACAAGATAGTTAAATCTTCAACCAATTAGTTGAATTTTTAACCAAAAAGAATTTTTCAACAAAAAACAAGATTTTTCAACCAGAAAGTTTAATTTTCAACTAAAGAAAAGATTAATTTTCAGCAGCAAAAAAACGAATTTTTGAACAAAACAGTTCAATTTTCAACTAAAAAACATCAATTTTCAACCAAAAAAATGAATTTTCAACTAAATACAAGAATTTTCAACAAAGAGTTTAATTTTCAACTAAAAAAAAAGATTAATTTTCAACAAAGAAAAAACGAATTTTTGAACAAAATAATTGAATTTCCAACGAGAAAAAAAAACAATTTTCAACAAAAGAGATGAATTTTTAACTAAAATTATGAGTTTTTCAACCGAAAAAAGGAACTCTTAACCTTTTAAAGTTAAAGGTCAAACCATCCACAACTGTAATTTGGTGATTGTGAATTCTCTTTTGTTAAAGCTCCTTCGGCTTTAACGAACACATTCTCATCACGTGTCTCGTGCTTCGCACTCGATTTTGTCCAAAATGCGAACTTCTCTATATTAGGTTCAACACTATTATATCAAAGGCATATTATATTCATTTCTGTACCCCAGCCTGGGACTGCTAATTCAGATGTTTCAAAATGAAGTACAAATTTTATTTTTCTATAATTCGCGAAAAAGTGCCAGTTTTTCCACCTGTTTTTGGTGTAAAAAGTGATCGATTTTTGGTCGATGACGTGGCGCATGCGCAGTGCCGACCTTTCCGGGCAACAGTGACAAAAGTAGACAGATGCAGTGGAAAAAGTATATGGACAGTGATAAAAGTGAGGCACAGTGACAAAAGTAAATGTTATTTCGGGTGGGTTCGTGCTGCCTCGGGTGTACTCGTGCATCGTGCGCAGCCAACTTCATTCTATTTTCCGACTGTCGTCCCTAACCTAAAATCAATTTCCTAAAAAGTCTCGAGTTGTGTATTTTGTATGTACTTTTGTCACTTGGCAAAAGCAAAAAAAACACCGTCAGTTTCTCCGAAAATACTGTGCTTGGTTTTTTTCACGAAAAATCGGAAATTTTGAAGCCCTCAACTTGATGGGCCAACTATTCAATTGTGAGAGCCAGCTTATTATTACTGCCATGGTTTTGATAATTGCCATTGTCATTGTTGCGTCAATCGACAAAAAATCGCCTTCTTTTTACACAAAAAAAAAGGTAAACAAAAACTAGCACTTTTGCACAAATTATAGAAAAAGTATCGTGTCCCACACATTGAAAAAGCGACGATTCAAAACTCGTGTGATAGCCACCCTCGCTCCGCTCAAGTAGCTAACTTCACACTCGTTTTAAATCTCTCGCTTTTTCAACTTGTAGCACAATATACTATTATCATGATAACTTTAATATTTGTTTCTTATTTTGCATTAAATTTTATCCTCAACAACCCTGAAAAATGTATCATTTAAATAAATTTATATTAATCAAATTGATAAAATGCATTTATATTGAAACATACGTATTTGCATTGTCTTGTTTTTATGACGAAAAACAGTGCGCATCCTATTTAAAAAAAAACAATTTTGTTATTAAACATTTTATTGCAACTTGTGTCGTTTTTCTATATATTTAATTTGTTTATTTTCAATGTTATTTTTTACGATTTGAAAGAAAAATACGCATCCTAGCGTAAAGTAATTCTATGAAAATTTGTATAACAAAAGTTTATAACAAATTTTTAGATAATTTTTGGTTGGACAACTTTTGCCTATTAATTTTTTTTCGTCTCTTGTGTGGTTTTTTCAAAAATTTCATTTTTTTATTTTTATTGCTATTTTTTACGATTAAAACATAAACTACGCTCCTTTAAAAAAATGATTTATGACAAATTTGTATAGCTCTTTTTTGTGTGAGCAACTTTTGTCTATTAATTTTTTTCATAGCTTGTGTCGTTTATCCAAAAATGTAATTCTTTTATTTTCTATTTTATTTTCTAAGAATAAAACAAAAACTACGCATCCTATCAAAAAGTGATTGCTAAAATTTTAGATCTTTTTTAAATGCACAATTTTTTTTTTCATCTTTTTACGTACCTTGTGTCTTTTTTCCAAAGATTTAATTTTTATATTTTCAATGCTATTTTTTACAAATAAAACAAAAACTACGCATCCCATACAAAAATGATTAATAACAAATTTGTAGACCTCTTTTATATGCACAATTTTTGTTTTCTTATCGTTTTTCATATCTTGCGTTTTTTCCCCATTGGACTACTGTTTCCATGAAATAGTATTCCAATGGGGACAAGACTCTAGTTTCTTTTCTTCGGATTTGCCGTGCCGGCAATGCATTGCCATTTCAAATAGTTCGCGCCAGTGCCACTGGTACCTTGCCCTCTCCACGCGCGGCGCCACGAGCGCGCGAGGGGAACGAGGGAGTGCGAACGGCGCCACACCAGCGAAAACAGTTCGTGGCCGACCATCGCCGTGTGAACACGTGTGAACAGCTTTAATATGTAACATAGTTCGGTGAAATGTAATTTCGTAAATGAACTTCTTCCTCGTTTCCGATTATCTGAATAAAGAAGAAAAACAAAGACTTTTCCTGCAACCTTCCTTCCCTGACCCTGGGAGCTACAAATCTCTCGACCACAGCCATGGAGGGCCTCAGCGAGGGAACAGTGGCGGTTAGCGAGCCAATCCCTGACTTAGTGGGACTTGTAAGTGTCCTTAAACTACCAAAACACGCCGGGTCAAAGTAAATAGTTTACAGCTACTAGTTGATGTCCTTCTTAGTAGTTAATAACACTAATTATTTAATAATTGATTTTCCCCAATACCCGCACCGGAACTTGCGAATTACACGTTCGTTCAGAAGAATCTAAGTTGGCCTTTACTCGATTGGTGACGTCACAACGAAGTAATGTGGCATTTAGTCCTCTAGAGAACTAAGTAATGCCATGCGCATCCCCAATCTACCCATTTTCCCTGAAACTGCGCAACGCAACTTAGATTCTTCTAAACGAACGTGGTCACTCGTTCCGGCGCGGTGATTGGGGAAAGCATCGTGTGCAACGAGCGGGATACTTCGATTACCAACGAGCATGAAGTTTGCTACGCGAGCGTACCAAACTTCACACCGGGCTCTCTCTCTCTCTGACGGAAGGATCCAGTGAATAATTCCTTCCTAAACCAGTAATAATTATTCAGAAAAATATTATTTAAATAGCTTCGCACCGGACTCTCTCACGGGAGGGTCCAGTTAATAATATTTCTTCCTAAACAAATAATAATTCAAAAAATTATTATTACTCAACTAACTTCGCACCGGGCTCTCTCTCTCTCTCGTGGGAGGGTCCAGTTAATAATAATATTCCTTCCTGAGAAAATAATAATTATTCAAAAAAATATGATTTAAATAGCTTCACGTCAGGCTTTTTCTCACGGAAGGGTCCAGTTAATAATTTCTTCCTAAATAAATGATGATTACTCAAAAAGTTATTATTTAAAAAGCTTCGCACCGGGCTCTCTCTCACGGGATGGTCCAGTTAATAATTCCTTCCTAAATAAATGATAATTACTCGAAAATTTATTATTATTTAAATAGCTTCACACCGGGCTGTCTCTCGCGCGAGGGTCCAGTTAATAATATTCCTTTCTAAACAAATAATAATTATTAAAAAAATATTGTTTAAATAGCTTCGCACCGGGCTCTCTCTCACGGGAGGGTCCAGTTAATAATATTTCTTCCTAAACAAATAATAATTCAAAAAATTATTATTACTCAACTAACTTCGCACCGGACTCTCTCTCTCGTGGGAGGGTCCAGTTAATAATAATATTCCTTCCTGAGCAAATAATAATTATTCAAAAAAATATGATTTAAATAGCTTCACATCAGGCTTTTTCTCACGGGAGGGTCCAATTAATAATTTCTTCCTAAATAAATGATAATTACTCAAAAATTTATTATTATTTAAAAAGCTTCGCACCGGGCTCCCACTCACGGGATGGTCCAGTTAATAATTCCTTCCTAAATAAATGATAATTACTCAAAAACTTATTATTGTCTAAATAGCTTCGCACCGGGCTCTCTCTCGCGCGAGGGTCCAGTTAATAATATTCCTTTCTAAACAAATAATTATTATTTAAACAATTAATATTGTTTATATAGCTTCGCACCGGGCTCTCTCTCACGGGAGGGTCCAGTTAATAATATTTCTTCCTAAACAAATAATAATTAAAAAAATTATTATTACTCAACTAACTTCGCACCGGGCTCTCTCTCGTGGGAGGGTCCAGTTAATAATATTTCTTCCTAAACAAATAATAATTAAAAAAATTATTATTACTCAACTAACTTCGCACCGGGCTCTCTCTCGTTGGAGGGTCCAGTTAATAATAATATTCCTTCCTAAGCAAATAATAATTATTTAAAAAATTGTTATTATTCAACTAACTTAGCACCGGGCTCTCTCTCGCGCGATGGTCTTGTTAATAAATCCTTCCTCAACAAATAATAATTATTTTTAAATATTATTTAAATAGCTTCGCACCAGGCTCTCTCGCACGGGATGTTCCAGTTAATAATTCCTTCCTAAACTTCTAATAATTATTCAAATATTATTATTATTATTAATTCACGGGACTGAAGCCGGTTCATATTTCACTTTAGACAAATGAACCTGGAAGAACGAAAAGGAGAAAGAAGAGTCAGCATCAGCGCTGGACGATCCGACGCCGCCAAGCGGAAATCAAAAAGCTGGCCAACCCTCACATATACGTGCCTTTGCCGCCAAAGCGGAAGCAAAAAAAGCCCCAAGGGACCCCTCTAGTCAGTGAACCCCCAAAATCTAGTACGTGCCCCGCAGCTATTGGTCAGCAGCAGTCCCAGGTACAAATAAATAGCCACCTTCTTTTCCCCAATTAAGTTGTTTGGTGTTCAAATTTTGTAATATCCAACTTTGGCGAAGCCAGGGGGGGGGGTGATTATTTAATTTTTTATTAGATAATATTTTGGTTAATTCTCCCTCCGCTTATTGGAAAAAGTTCTCCGTAACCTATTCGAAGACCAATTCGGGAATACTGTCACCCGCTAATCAACCGGTATTATTTTTGATTTACGATTACATTTAATTAAGTGTTTTAAAACAGTTTTTTATCAATTTTGCGCCAAAAAGATTTATTTTCTACCAAGCACTTAATTTTGATTTGAACATTTGATGTTACAACTAAACAAGATTTTAATTTTAAATCAGAAACAGTTGATATTTCAACGAAAAAAGAGTTTTAAATAATAAAAAAATCAGTGGAATTAAAAAAAAAGAATTTCTAACAAAATAGTTGAATCCTCAACAAAATAGTTGAACTTTTAACTAAAAAAATCAATTTTCAACAAAAATAAAATAGTACAAAAATTAATCAAATTAATTTTTGATAGAAAAAATTTTCAACGTAATAATTAAATTTTCAACCAAACATTACAATTTTCGACCAAAAAGATTGATTTTCCACAAATTACTTTTTTTTTAAATAAAACAGACCATTTTTCAACAAAAAAAACTAATTTTCAACTAAAATTATTATTATTCTTTAATGAATAAAATGAATTTGTAAACAAGTAGTTAAACTTTCAACCAAGTAGTTGCATTTCAACTAGAAAATAGAAATTTTTTACTAAATAGTTAAATTTTCAACCAAAAAGATTAATTTTCCAGCAAGAGGATTGATTTTCTACCAAATAGACAATATTTTCCATCAAAATATATCAATCTTCAATAAACTTTTTGAATTTTAAAGTAAAAAGGACGCATTATCTACAAAATGGTTGAATTTTAAGCCCTAAAATATGATTTTCGACCAGAAAAAACGAGTTTTTAACAAAATGCATGAATATTTAACTAGAGAAGATAAATTTTCAATAAAAAATAAACATTTTCAACCAAGAATGAAATATATACATTGTTAATTAATAAGATAAATTCTCAAAAAAAAAAGGAATTTTCAACCAAAGAGATGAATTTTGAAATAAAATGATGAATATTTAAAAAAATTGATACAGAGTTCCACCCAAAAGATGATTTTTCAACACGAAAGATTAATTTTCTAAAAATGGAACAGTTAAATTTCCAACCAAGGAAGTGAATCTTAAAAAAATATGCATTTTTACCAAACTAGTTCAACTTTCAGCCAAGTAGTTGAATTTACAACTAAAAAAGATGGATTTTTAACCAAATACTTAAATTTCAAAAAAATACTTAAATCAACCAAAAAGATCAATTTTCCAGCAAGAAGATTAATGTTCTACCAAAAAATACGAGTTTTCAACAAAATACATTAATTTTCAACAAAATTGTTGAATTTTAAAGCCAAAATAACGAAGTATCTACAAGTGATTGAATTTTCAATCCAGCAATATTTTTTTTTTTACAAAAAAGTTAATTTTCTGCCGAAAAGTTAAATTTTCATAACAATAGTTTAATTTTTAACACAAAAATTAATTTTCAACCGAACAGACTCATTTTATACCAAATTGTTGAATCCTTAACCAAATTAGGTTAATTAGGAACCAACCAGTTGCATTTTTAACAAAAAATGATGAATTTTCAACCGAAAAGATTGATTTTCGATCAAAAAAGAAAATTTTTTACGAAAATGTATCAATTTTCAAATATAAAAGATCAATTTTCAATCAAAATATCAACTGGCAATAAAAACATCAATTTTCAAACAAAAGTGAAATAGTTACATTGTTAAGTAAAAAAATTAATCAAAAAAAAAACTTCTGAAGAAAATAGTTGCATTTTCAACAAACAAGATGAATTTTAAACCAAAAGATGATTTCTTAACCCTGAAGATTAATTTTCTAAAAATGGAAAAATTAAATTTTCAACCACGGAGATGAATCTTTAAAAAATATGCATTTTTAACAAACTGGTTCGACTTTTACCGAAGTAGTTGAATTTTCAACTAAAAAAGATTAATTTTTAACCAAATAGTTACATTTTCAAAAAAAAAATTAATTTTTTAACAAGAAGATGAATGTTCTACCAAGAAACACGAATTTTGAACGAATTGCATTAATTTTCAACAAAATTATTGAATTTTAAGGCCAAAAGGACTAATTATCTACAAACCGGTTGAATTTTCAACCCAAAAGTATGATTTTTTAACAAAAAATTAATTTTTTACCAAAAAGTTAAATTTTTATAAGAGTAGTTTAATCTCTAACAAAAATGTTAATTTTCATCCGAATAGTTTAATTTTCCACTATATTGTTGAATCCTTAACAAAACCAGATTAATTAAGACCCAAAAAATTGCATTTTTATTCAAAAAGGGTGAATTTTTAACAAAACACATGAATTTTTAACTAGAAAAGATCAATTTTCAATTTGAAAAACATCAATTTTCAACCAAAAATGGAATAGTTACATTGTTAGTTAAAAAATTAATTCTCAACAAAAAAAAACGAATTTCGAAAAGAGTTCAACCCAAAAGATGATTTCTTAATCCAGAAGAATAATTTTATAAAAATGGAATAGTTCAATTTCCAACCAAGTAACTGAATTTCTTACCAAAAAAGTTGACTTTTTAACGAAATAATTGCATTTTTAACAAAATCAAATTTTTACTAGGAATCTGTATTATCATCGGAGATGGTAACAATCGA
>CAKNYM010051418.1:198595-321215 GCA_932195095.1 Andricus curvator | reverse complement strand
TTTGTTTTGCGAGCCGAAATCATGTCCAAGTTAAGTGATTATTTGTCTTACGGTGGATAGTCTATCTGTAACGTCAGTCCCACCAATACTTCTGTTACTGTGTGTGTGTGGGGGGGGGGGTGAGGACGGAGAAAGGAAACCGAGAGTCTCAATTGGTTGGTGATTTATTCTGAGAAGGTTACCAGCCTTCAGCAGCGTTGTATTTGATAAGAGTTAATATGTGTCCAAAGCCGAATACTGGCCTACCTCTAAAACAGAAGCCAATAAGTCTTTTTTTTTTTTTTTTTTTTTTTTTTTTTTTAATTTGAAAAAGAGTTATATATAGATCTAGATGAAATTTGCTCCTGGTTGAAGTATTAAAATAGTTATAAGAATTAAACTGCAATATTATAAGTAATTGGTAAAAATTTACTGATTGTTATTATACGCATGCGCATGAGAAAAATGTCCCGGTTTCTAAACTAATATCTCAAAAGCATTAAAAATGAACTTTAATTTTTATTAATACAATTATTCTTTAGTCTAATATCATCAAAATTTCTATTTATTTATCGCCGGCCTTATAGACTTTTCCCTATTCTTCTCTTCTCCCATTTACCCTTTTTTGGTTAAAAATTACTTTTTTTTTTCATTGTAAAGTCCACCGCAATATCCACCTCGCTCCGTGCTTTGGGAACCGAACTTCAAAATATAACTATTAAAAAAAATACCTTCAAAATAACATCTTTGTAAATCATACACTACTAAGAATTGAAGAATCTTCAATTGCTAATCTTCAACATAGACCTATTTCGAAAAGATGCTTGAAATTTCATATATATACCATTAAACCATTTCCCTTTCAGGGTAGGCGTGACACTACCCGAATCGGGTAGTGTTTCTAGGTTTTTCTTGTAGTTATAAATAACTACAAGTGTGGGCTCACCACACCCACGATGTGCCAACAGCACTCAGTCAGTATTCTTGAATGGTCACCCATCCAAGTACTAACCGCGTCCAACGCTGCTTAACTTCAGTGATCTGACGAGAACTGGGGTTTTCAGCGTGATATGGCCGTTGGTGATGATCATGATTCCAAAATATCACTATTCAAAATTGAACAAGTTTGTGAATTTTCAATTGTGAATATTTTTTAAATGGATTTGTGTCACAAATGGGAAACATCAGAAAGATACAGAACTTCATTAAAGAAACCATTTCTTCAACATGATCTTCAGCTAACCAAAAATAATTTTAGGATGGAGAAAATCAATTTAAATTAAAGAAGAATGTTCACTGAAACGAAAAAAACAAATTTTGTCTAAATAAAGAAATTTCTTGGAATTAACAGAAATTTCTTTGATTTAAAAACATTTTTCTTGGGACGGGAGCCAATTATATACATTGATTTCGGTAGGGTTTATTTGCTAAAAATATTACGTAACATTATCAATGTACTTTCCAATATTATATGATACATCGCAACATTATTCTCATTTTGCCCTACCACAAAAAAGCTGTGACATGTGAAAAAAATCAGAAAATCTCTGTTTCACCAGTATTACATGAAAATATTAATTTAGCTAGTGACAATTTCGCTGGTCTAGTTCACGAGAGCTACAAATGAATTGTAATTATAAATAATAATAAAAAGTCAATGTATTCTAATAATTGTGCGTTCATCAGTTTTCCTACTTTGAAAAAATGAGAATCCTTTGTACTCTAGTCTTAACCTTTGACGTTATTCTTAATTCTATTGGTAAGTAAGGAATAAATTAATATCATTTTTTTATAATAAGTACGTTGGGACATCTATTTCACAATAATGAATGTGAAATACTTTGTAAACTCTTTGTAAAAAAACCATTATTATTTCGATAGCTCTTTGCCGAATATTGTAAATTTTGCGTCTCTTTTTCTCCAAAAATGACGATTTTTAATTTTAATTGAGACTTTGAAGTAAGGTGAAATAGATTTAGTAGATAAATATTATTTTAAAAAATTATAAATATTTTTTTTATTTCGAGGTAATCACTTGTGAGTGAATACATTATGTTGGTAGAGGTGTCGTAACCGATTTAAAAGCTTTACAATACCCTCCTATCATTGTTCAAATAAAGTTGAAAACTTTATAGGAATCTTGATAGGTTGTAACTGACTTATAAAGAATAAAAATGGCGTAATCACATTTCAATTTTACTATTCTTAGTACATTGTTAACATTAAAAATCCACAAATTTTTATTGATTTTTCACAGAAATGTCAGGTTCACCGCCTAAAACACGGGACTTTCTGGCAAATTTTGGGATGAGTAACGAACATGCGAATCAACAAGGTAACCCATGTTCCAATCAAAATTATTAAGAGAAGATTCATAAGATATTTTTCTAGAATAAAAGAAGAATCATAATCACTTTAGCAAGGACCTACTTCATTCTAGAAAAATCAATACAGAGCTCTAATGTCTTCGGTATAATGAATTTTTTATCATTTTTTTGCTATTTCAGAAAATTCAGTATGAAGAATATAGGAAACTATTATAGGGTAATCAGCATTGAAATCAATCATAATAAATATTTGAAAAATTAATGTAAAAGTAAACAAACTTAATGGAATAGTGTATTTCACACCACTCATGAGACTACACAAAGAAACTCTAAGAAGCAAACATCTCCAAAATTCCCGTAATATCTTTCAAGTTGGTTCAAGTTTCAATGAAATTTTGAAAATCCTTTGAAATCTCTTGAAATCCCTTGATACCTTTGCAAAAATTTATAAATCCATTGAAGTGCTAAAAATCTTTTAAAATTTTTAGAATTCCAGCGAAATTGTTAAAATCTTCTAAACGTTTTTAAACTTCTTGCAGATCCTATAAAATTTCGTAATCTTTTGGAACCCTTTAGAATTCCTTAAAATCCTCGAAGGTGTTTGGAAATCTTCGAAATCCTCTAGAATCTCTTAAAATATGTTGGAGTCTTACGAAATTCCTTGATATTTATTAAATTATTAGAAAATCTCTTAAAAACTATTGGAATAGCTTAAAATTAGTGGAAATGTTTGTGAATCAGTGAAGACATTCTAAAATCATAGAAAATCTGAGGTAATCGTTCAAAGTAATAGCAATTATTTGAAATCCCTTAAAATTCATTGCAATCCGTCAATGTACTTGAAATCCTACCTTAAATTAATAAACAAATAATGCTTTCAATATTTTCATATTATTTATTTCTATACTCATTGTCTTCATGACTGTCTATAATGATTTTCCTAGAATCACGAAAAAAATATAAAAAAGTGTATTAGACATTTCTAAATTGAGGAAAGTTCAATTAAATGAATCTATCGATGAGGAAGCAAAAAGATTATTTTTCAAACAAGTGGATTATTTTCTACCAAGGAAGGCAAACTTAACAGAAGTAAATGAATTTTCAACAAAATTTTTGAATTTTCAAATGAAAAATTTTAATAAAAAATGGAATATTTGAATTGTCAGATAAATTTTTTTTTTTAAAGATGATAATTCTCAACAAAATAGTAAAAAGTTTCAGCAAGTATATGAATTTTTTATTCAAATTATAAATCTTGTATCTTTACCCATAATTAATTTTTCAGTCCAAACAGTAATTTACAAAAAAATTATTATTTAATGCAGGATTCTTATTTTATTTCTATCAAACAGTTTTTCCACAGATTTAACTAGTTCTGACTCCCGATTTTGAAAGGCTTAGAAGTGTGTAGTCTCAAGAGGGACCGTTTTAAAAAATTTTGAATTTCAAGGTCATAAAATAATTCAATTTCTTCATATATCGGGATGAAACTGAATGACGTTTCTCTTTAAAAAAAATAGGATTCAAAAGTTCTGTTTTAAGATTTCAATGTTCATTTAGACGGTTATGACTAATTTACTGATGAAATAAAAAAACCCCTAATCTGCATTGAAGCGTAGCATGTCATTCCGATCCAATTTCGGAATCAAATTGATCAACTAGCATTCACTACGACATTATTAATACACGCATTCTCTATAGCCTCACGTACTTCAGAAAAATACAATCTTCTGTTTCTTGTTGCAGAATTAAGTTCACAATCCGAATGTCCACCTAATGGCGCCCCTATTCCTGGTGTTCCTTGTGCTGGAACTTCTTATTCTCCTGAAAGACATCATTCTCGTAGAAGGTTCAGGTCCAGGTCTCCATCTTCTCGTCAACTTCCTGCTGAGATTGCTCATGCCGGGCCACATCTTGCAGGACCTGCTCCAGAGAGGTCTTCGCTTGCCAGGTGCATGGTGCCACCTACCAAGCTTCCTTCTAATGACAAACTTGGATGGGGGCTTGAACATTTTAATTTTATTCGTCTTACTTCCCGCAAGAATCCGCGTCATATATTTGAACTTCGAAGATACACTTTTCCTGCTCTTTCAGAACTAAAATTGAGATTAGGTGATAACAAGTATGATCCTTTGCCAAAACAAGAACAAATTGTTATTTCAACATCCGACGGTGAGGCTTTTGCAATCCTAGAGAGTACTAATGTCCTGGCTGGAATGTATATTTATTATAAGAGCGAAATGAGAAGGATAAAAATAAATATAGGAAGCAGCATGGTTACCGTATTAAGCCCAGAAGAAATCAAAGAAACTCCAGTAGGATCCCGACGCCAGATCTCAGCATATTATGAAGTGAACTTGGTAAACAGCAATCCTTTAACTATTAGAAAATAAATTCAAGTAAAGCTAAAATATATATTGTTTATGATCCGACGTGGGTCAACCTTGTTTAATTAATTAGAATTTAGTTACTGACTAACTGAGAAACCTGAATTACTATTCCTCTTTCATATAATAAAACATATGTTACATATATTGAAAATTATAAATATTTCTAACAAAATAAATCAACACTGTCATTTTTACAATTTCCTTACATTTTTCTTAGCGAGCTTTACAAAATCTGTGGATTTGGCACTGGACTTTTAAAACTGAAGGTCAAACCATCAACAACTAAAATATACTTACTGTGAATTTTTTTTTGTTAAAGCAACTTCAGCTTTGAGGAAAACATTCTCATCACGTGTCTCGTGAGAAAAAAAGATCAAAAGCATACTTTTAGATCCAATTCAGGAAAACAATTTTGTGAATGAACATTTTATTACACCTTGCGTCTTTTTTCCAGAAACTCAATTTATTTATTTGCAATGCCATTTTTCAAGTTTCAAACAAAAAGTACGCGTCTTAACAGAAAATAATTTAGAAAAAAATTTTCGGACTTTTTTGCATAAACAGCTTCTTGTGAGTGAAAATGATGGCTTCGGTCCTGTTGACGTTGTCGTTCAGTCCGCAGTCTTTGCAGTGTTGGAGTGATTCTTCTGCCGCTCATTTCACTCTGATTTTGGTGAATATTGGCTTACTTGCTTCATTTATTATCCAGAGATCAACTGCATATTGAGAGATTATTGTGTTTGGGATGTTTTTGACTGGAAGATCGGCCATGTTCAGATGAGAGATGACAGGGCCGAGAATCGAACGTTGAGGTATTCCGTGTGGCACGTCGTGCGTTCTCCATATGATGTTAAAATGATTCTCGAGGTAATTTTTTATTGTTATGATCACGTTGGCAGGGTGATGTGGCTATAAGACTCTGACTTATTTGGATCTTTCCATTTTTTGTATAGAAATATGCAATGGCCGAGTTTCCATCTTTCTGAAAAGTATCCAGTTTGTAGAAACCAGTTGTGAATTTTGACAAGTCTGATCATGATTCCATCAGGGCCCGGAGCATTATTTTTTCCTAAGGTTCTCATGATTTTAGCAGCTTCCACGATATCTATCTCATCCAGTTGCTGAAACGGTGTTGATTTTGAGGTATCTTTGTATTTTGTGAAGCTTTCATCTTCCTTCGCTATGGCTGCAACCACTAGCCTGTTAATTGTCTCTTCTTTTGAGATCGTTTCTGCGAATATGGGAAGTTTTGTGTTATGGGTTTTCAGAGATGTTTGCACTCTCCATAACATTCTTAAATGATCCTCATTGCCTTACACATTTTCTGTCCATTGCTCTTTCTTCCAGGCATGTAGCTGTTTTTCTACTTTGAATACGCTATTTTTGTACTTCATTTATATTCTCTTTGAAATGATTCTGGCGTTCAAACGTCATAGTTTATTTCTTTCTTTAATCGCTGCCTGGATTTCTGTTGGGAGAAAGTCGGTTTTGTTTTTAATTTCTTAATAGTGATCGAGTCGAGAAGGGATGCCTCCCTTCGTAAGGCTATCTTAGAGAAGTCCGACCTCTGGACCATCAATTGTTCCGTTTATGGTGCTGCGAGATCTTTGGCTGATTCAAATCAAAGGCTGAAACCGACGATGGATCAAAAGACAAAAACACGCGTTCATAACATCTGGTAGACGTTCAGGAAAAGGGTTCGAAAGATCGCCCAAGAACTGAGGACCTATAATCACATACTGTACAAGTCAAAGCTGCTGACAATCAAGCAGCATATTGTTGAAAAAAAAACGGGTGTTATCTGACGCAAGGAGGATAATACAGAAGAGGGGGAGACAGGTCAAGGAGAATCAACTGTTTTTGCGACCCAACGCGCCTCTTCAGCGATCTTCCTGTTTCTGCCAAAAATCCACCCAAGCCCAACGAGGTAGAGACTTCTTAGAGAGAGGTCTACAAGGTCCTGAAAAAACTGGAGTTGCCAGAAGATACTGATAATATCATCAGCTCCAAGGAGTTTTGCGACAACCGCATAACATCTGAGGAGTAATATCCATCAATCACTGCCAAAGAGGTGAAAAAAACAGGATTGTTCAAAGAATTAAGCCTGTGTGGAGAGAGATGTACGAACAACGTGTCTCGAAAAAAATTGCAGCAGGCTGCGTGTCGTCTCAACGGAATAGAAAGATTGATGCCCCTTTGGAAAACTAGATATCCCTGAGCTTGTTGACATGAATATTATTAGACATCTTGACACAGAAAATACCTATATATACCTTGGCGTGCCACAAAGCCGTCGGCGATTATAGATTTCACGCCGTCAAGGCGAACGCGGCCTTCTGAATCTCCAGTGTCTTCATAACGGAATTCAATCGTCCAGAACGAGAAGTGCCAAATTTTCTAGATCTACGATTTTCGGATAGCAGTATCTGTTGCACACTCGAGGCCTGACACCGTTCTTTAAGACTTAGAGAAACGAACCATATTCGTGATCGGATTCTCGGCGCCGGCTGGCTGGTTGAAGTAATTGTCTTTGTGATCAGCGCTATCGGAAGTGTGAAACTACGACTGCTTCGTAACCTTAAAGCCATGTTCGCGTGCCAAAAATGTGCCAAGGCACTTGCGAGACGGATGCAGAAAGCTGTCATCCTTAGGTCGCTTTGTGTCCTCAAGACACACGAGAGTTTCGCCGGTCTGTCGTCATAATTCCATCGTGCCACCTATCTTATGGGCGGGAGAGGTGGCCATAAGTGTGATTTAAAGCGGTTCTACTGGTAGTCGGTGTCATTTTTAGATGGCAGTTGCTCTCAGTGCGACCCTGCGGTGGTTTTTTAACCCTGTTTTCGAAAATATATATACATACATACATTATTTACACACTGTTGTACTTCATTAAATTTCATAGAGAAAATACGTCCCAACAAGAAGATTAATTACGAAAATTCTATTGCGATTTCGAAATGTTGTCCTATGTCAATAGCATCAGTGATTCCTCGTACTGTGTACTTTCAACATGAATTATTATCTTAGTTGCTTGAGGTAAAATAATTCTAATTATGCGTGCGAGATTTTAACTTCTATTATATTGATAAGGTGATACTGGTTAAAATTTATCACCTCACCAAGCCTTATGCAATAATACATATACGCGATTTGTGCTCGGGAAGGAGGAATACCCAAATATCTCAAGACAGTATATATACACGAAGCATCTAATAATTCATTACTTACGTTATTCTCATAATTCTGCGTTATTCAATTTTTCCTACATTTTGAAAAAATGAGGATCCTTTTCACTCTAGTCTTAACCTTTGACGTTATTCTTAATTCTATTGGTAAGTAAGGAATGAATTGATTATTAATATCATTTTTCTAAAGTAAGCACATTGGTACATCTATTACACAATAATGAATGTTAAATACTCTATAAACTCTTCGTTAAGCAGTCATTAGTATTTTTATCACTCTTTGCCAAATTCTCAATTTTCAAAGGCGGAATATGAAATTTTCTCTTTAAATCTCTAAACTTTAGGGAGAAAAGCCATGAAATGCAGGATTATATATTTGAATTTTATTTTGAAGTAATCACTTGTAAATACATTACTTTTGTAGCGGTGTCGCAACCTATTTAAAAGCTTCACAATACCCATCTATCATTGTTCAAATAAAGCTGAAAACTTTACGCAATCGCGTTCTTTTACCAATCATTTTACAACTAAAGATTCATAATTTTTCTGTATCAAAAGAACTATATTCACGGTACCGGAAATCTTGATAGGTTGTAACTGACTTATGTGGAATAAAATGGCATAATCGAATTTCAATTTTACTATATTTAGTACATTTTTCACATTGGAAATTCATAAATTTTTCTTATTTTTCTCAGAAACATCAGGTACGCCCCCTGAAACAAGGGACTTTCTGGCAAACTTTGGGAAGAGTAACGAACATGCAAATCACCAAGGTAACCCCAGTTCAAATCAAAATTATAAAAGAAGAGTTAATCAATAAACTTTTTTTATATTAACAGTGCAAAACTTAAATTATTCCTTGAACTGAAATGTATTAATCAAGCATGTAACCTTGTTTTTATCGTTTTAAAGAAGGATTTTCAAAGAAAGATACCAAGCCGAAATTACATTTTTTGGAGCACATTTTTATAGACTCTTCCCTGTTTAAGTATGCTGTTTCATAAAATATTCCTGTAGAATGAAAGAAGAATCATAACTGTTTCAGAAAGAGCCTACTAATGATTAATCTCTTACCGATTTGACCCAATTTAAAAAAAATCAATACAGACCTATAATGATTCAACTAAATTATAAAAAATATAAAAGAAATTAATGTTATAGTAGACAAACTTGATGAAAAGTTTATTTCACACCACTCTGAGCCTACACAAATAAAGTATGAGCAGCAAACATCTCTAAAAGTCCAGTCATATTTTTAAAGTTGGTAAAACTCATTTTTGCGGTCAGCCCAGGAAAATTGGAAAAAGGGTTTAGTTCGCCGGAATTCAGGTCCCTATATAATAATATTTTTTAAACTTAATATTTGTAATGTATCTATAAACCGTGTTTTTTATTTTCCTATATACATTTTGAAGTCGGAATTGTTAATACTTATGAAACCTAAGTTCAAACATGTTTATTGTGGAGTCGCCGAAATCCAACTGTCTTGGTAATTTGCTTGAATCGCTATGTCAAGAAGGGTTTAAATAATCTGTAATGAAAGTAATTTTATATGAACAAATTTTGTTAGAAAGTAATTTTATGAAATTTGAGATTAGGCTTTCTTTGGGTGGAAATTTCTGTTATGCAATGTGGGAAATCGATACCTGCTGAAACACGATTCCTTAAGGATTACGCTTATCTAAGATATCTCAAACATTTACGATTCGAATCTCAGACATTTACATTTAAGGGCGATGAAACGGGGCACGAAAAATTCAGAGTACTTGTGAGGGCACCTCATTTTTATGCTTGAATTCTAATTATTTCAAATTTATCTTTTTGTGGAAAAGAACATGAAACACAAGGTCGAGAGCTTCGATTATCAAGCGAAGTTGGAAGTTAGCTGATTAAGCTACAGTTTGCGAAACCGAACATTGCACGAAACGAATTTACTTGCTCTTGAAAAAGAAGTTACAACATGTATACTGTTGATGAATGATGAAGCAAGCCTGAAAATCGCAACATCACAAATTCACTCATCAATACAGAAAATATCTACTTGTTAAATGCTATTAGAAACGAGAAAGCTTATAGGACTTTCATAGAATAAATTAGTGTTAATAAAATCGCGCCTCAAGGGGTCATGGAGAGACAAATAAATTCTGCAATCCTCTCAAAAACTTTAATACGGTGGCTATTACATGGACCGACTGAATAACCCGCCTACACTGGGTGAAGAAGTATGGAAATATTTTTATATCCAAAATTTTTTAAAGCTATGGCTTTCTAACGATTTGAGTCTTCAGTGAGAAAACTTTAAAGGGTAAGAAACAAAGTGCTCATACCTTTACAGAAGAAAAAAATCAGACTAAAAAGAACATTCCGTGACCACTGACGAAGAAGAACTTCGTGAAAAAATCGGATTTGTCATTTACTGAATTTTTCCGTTATAAATTTAAGCAAACCAGGCAATTTTCGATACATCTTTAGTGCAACAGCTGAAGGCGACGGTAAATCATTCAATCATTACCTTTGAAGAGAGCCTAATCAATTAGCGTAACTATAACGAGTCATCCTAATTTTCCAGAACTATTAATTAGCATTTACTGCAGGCACATGTGAAATGTTCAACCTTGCAGAAATAATTAAGGAAGACAGCTAGACTCAGTGTTTTTTCTGGAGATATCACTTCAGTAAACAAAGATGGCTTCCCATTTTTGAGAAGGCCATGAACACTTTTAGAAGAATAAAATAGAGTTCACTCCCTACCGACAGTAATATTCGTGTTTTACCCATACGAGTAGGTTATATTTGAAGTTACCTGCATCAAAATTTAACCTCAACTTTTTCGGTGATTTTTAAACAGTTCGAAAATCCTTGAAATCTTTTAAAATACTTTGAGGTTCCTAGAAATCTCTTTAAATCTTTCAAAACCGTTCTAAATCTTTAGAGGTTTCGCAATAATCACTGCATTTTTTTAAAAGCCACCTGAGTAAAAATAATCCGTCTTGGCTAAGTCTTCATCCCCCAGCGACAACAAAAGTCGCCCAAGACCTTCGAGGGTCATCACTAATCCGCCTCAAATTTTACAGAATGTTTATATTATTTATCTTGATGGTATTTATGTTTTATGTATTAATAATTTTGTTTAATTGCAACAATTATTGCCTTTGGATGGCAAATCTCAAAATGTTATCCATTTTTTCATGTCGCCAACAGTTAACTAGATATGGCTGTAGTTCTTGAGACTGACAGTTTCCGAATTTTGAATAAGCAAGTCATTCATTACAAAATTACAAGGTGTACCGGTTGTAAAATTTCAATCCTTATCAGATTTTAACTGTTTAGTCCCAGCCTAGCTACCGGATTCCTGGAAATATCAGGCCTACCGGTGGGATCTACAGTTTGTAGAGGTGGGAGCATAAGGGATAATAAAATTAACAAACGAAAACTTTCGTAATATAATTTTCTTTAGAAAAAATTTAGTTTTGTTCTCAAGACTTAAACTTCTCGTCTTCAAAGCCCGTCGTAAACCTCTCGCCTCACGTATATTAGAGAAATGCTATCCTTGGTTTCTTGTTGCAGAATTAAGTGCACAATCCGAATGTCCACCTAATGGCGCCACTATTCCTGCTCTTCCTTGTGCCGGAACTTCTTATTCTCCTGGAAAAAGTCATTCTCAGAAAAGGTCCAGGTCCAAGTCTCCGTCTATTGGGCAACCTCCTGCTGAGTTTCCTTCTGCCGAGTCACATCCTGTCAGACCATCTGCTCCAGACAGTTCTACGCTTGCCAGGTGCATAATTCCACCTACCACGCTTCCTTCTAATGACAAGTGTGGATATGGGCTTGAATATTTAGAATTTATTCGGATTACTTCCCGCAAGAATCCGCGCCGGATATTTCAACTTCGAAGATACACTTTTCCTGCTAATTTAGAACTTAAATTAAGATTAGGATATCATAAATTTGTGCCTATGACAAACTACGAACAAATTGTTATATCAACATCTGACGGTGAGGCTTTTGCAATATTGGAGAGTACTAATGTTCTTGCTGGAATGTATGTTTATCATAAGAAGGATTATAGACGCACGAAAATAAACATGGAAAGCGGCATGGGTACCCTGTTAACCACGGATGAAATCAAGGAATCTCCAGTAGGCTCCCAACGCCAAATCTCATCATATTATAAAGTAAACTTGGTTAACCGTAATCCCTCAACTAATATAAAATAAAATTGAGTCAAACTAAAGTTTATATTGTTTATGATCCAAAGTGCGACCGAAATTTTATTTCTTAAAATAAACCAGTCCAATCTCAGTGGTTGAAATAGCCACAAAATGTCACCAGCAATCCTAGAGATTTCACTCAGAGGCCATCCATATATTACGTTACATGTTTTTTGCCAATTTTGTACCCCTCCTCTCCCTCTCTCCTATGTTACGTAATTTTTTCAAATATTGTCAGCCATGTCTAATTAATTAGAATTTAGTTACATACTACCCAAGAGATTTGCATTATCATTCCTTTTTTATACGTATAATAAAACATATGTTACATATGTGAAAAATTATGAGAATTTCTGAAAAAATATATCAATTCTGCCATTTGTACTATATTCAATTGAACAATTTCCAACTGCAAATCTATAAAATTGAATAAATATCAATTATGAATTTTAAAAAACAAACGATTTCAAAAAAGCATTGAAAATTGCATTATTTTAAATATTGAAGAGTCTTCAATTACAAACCTTAAAAATTAAAGAATTTTATATTGCAAATCTTTAAAATTGAACTTTAAAAAATAAGTTCAAAATTACATTTGAAAATTAATCAATTTTCAATTCTATGTGTTGAAAATTCTAAAATTTTCAATTATGTCTTTTTCAAAATTGTACAACTTTGAATTGTGATTCTTGAAAATAAAAAAATGCTTAATTTTTAAAATTGTCAACGTAGAATGATGCTAGTTTTAAGTTTTACAATTAAAAATTCTGTAATTATGAGGATTTACATTTGAAATATTACTAACACAAACACTATTACACAATAAAGTTTGTTTTCTACAGTTTTAAGTAACATGTGAACAAAGCAGGGAAGTAATATGTAAATTATAATTAGAAATAATAAAAAAGTCATTGTATTAAAGTTCTCAAGGCTTCAATCTTCCTTCATTTATTTCCAGAAAACTTTTTAGAAGCGAATAAAAAAGTTCTTGTTTATTTCCTTACAGTTTTCTAGCTAGCTTTAAAAAATCCGTTGATCACCTCTGCACTTTCTATTGCTTTAGATCGCGCTTCGCGCTTGGTCATTGTACTTCCTCCTCATTTGTGCACCAAACTTTTATAATTAATGGTGAAACTATCGACAACTGGAATTAAGTGATTGTGAACTCTCTTTTGTTAAAGCTCTTTTGACTTTACCAAACACATTCTCATCAAGTGTCTCGTGAGAAAAAAATGTTCAAATTGTGTCCTATGAAAAAAAGGACTGCAACTCTTCAGCTCTTTTGGTTGAATAACTTCTGTCTATTAATTTTTTTTCATCTTATATTAGTTTTCTAAAAATGTATTTTGAAAAATTGTTAATGTTATTTCTTACAATTGAAACAAAAACAGCGCGACCGATAAAAAAATTATTTACAACAAATTTATAGGTCAATAACAATTTTCTTGCTTAAGAAATAATATGTGTTCTAAAAAAAAAACGTCAAGAGAACATTTTTTTATTTCTTCGAGATGAACAGTTTTGCTTCGCAACATCATTTTTATATCTCATAGTTTTCCTGGAAAATGGAATTTTTTATTTTTTAAGAAGAAGGATAAAACCAGAATAGATAGTCAAAAATTTTGTTGTAAATTCTTCTTCATCAGTTTGACAATTCAAAAATTTGGTAGAATATTAATATTTTTAATTGGAAATTCATGTGTTCTGTAGAAAATTCTTTTTAGTTTCTCAATTCTTTACTTTGGTTCTAAAGTTCACCCAAATTCAGTTTCTTTAAAAGAATGTATTTCCCTATTTTCTTGAAAATTAATCTTATTCCCCCTCGATGCTGCCGTCGGACATACAGCATTGAAGTCTATAAAATATTTGTTGATCCCGAGAAATGATATGAAATTCCTAAACATTTTTAAAAATAACTTGTAATAATCTTTTACAATTACAAAATTAATTTTTATCCCACTTCAAACACTTAATTATTAACAAAAAAATGACAAATAAAAAAGAAACAGGTAAATTTTAAACCAGAGAGATGAATTAGCCACTAAAATGATGAATCTTCAAAAAACGTTCGATATACAGATTTTTATAGACGCCCCATTATCATGAGATAAGATAAGTAAATGTAACCTAATTTGAAAAAGCGACGACAGAATAATCAATGTTTGCACTGTCAACGAAATCCTTCATTAGTACAGTAATCAGTTTTTGCGCACTTAGAAAAAATGACGACCCTTTCTCCGCTGATCCTTACATCCTTATTGGTGGTTGCCCTTAATTATATTGGTGAATATGACTATATTGTAATATATATATATATATATATATATATTTTTTTTTTTTTCTCAAAAATTTGCATGACTGACAATTGGTAAAAATTTACTGATTGTTAATATATGCATTCGTAGGATACCTACTCATAATTATAGATTTCTTAAACATTTTTAATTAGAATAATCCTACACAAACAAATAAAATGTAAGAAATACTTTTTTTATATACTTTATGATGAATGCAACTTTATAATTATCTGAATGGTGATAGTATGAAAAAAGGATTGAGACGAAACAGAAAGTAGTACAAAATCGAAAACTGTGCTATGGAAAATTAATTTTATTTTTGTAGAAAAATTTCCCGGTGTCCAAACTAATATTTCGAAATCCTCAAGAATGAACTTCAATTTTCATTGATAGAATTATTCTTTAGTCTAAAAATCATCGAAATTCCTATCTATTTATCGCCGGCCTTATAGAATTTTCCCTATTCTTCTCTTCTTCCTTTTCTCTTTTTTTTTTTGATTAAGAATTAATTTTTTTCATTGTAAAGTCCACCGCAATATTTTTGGTGGAGAACTCATTTGAATAAAATTTATATTATTTGGTTGAAAATTCGCAATTTTTGTTAAAAAGTCATCCCTTTTGATTCAAAATTCGTCTCATTGGGATTGAACTCTAACTGAAAGTGTAACTATATTCCATTTTTTGATTAATATTCATCCTTTAAGTTCAAAATTCGACTACTTGGTTGGAATTTAATGCTTTTTAGTTGTAAATTAAATTATTGGGTTGAAAATTCATGAATCATATGGAAATAATAATTCTACTGAGAAACGACAGGTTTTTTCTAGAACTTGGACAGTTTTGAAAAATTTTGCAAGTCATTACCAATTAAAAAAAAAAATATATATATTGTTTTCACATCTTTGTACTTCATTGAATTTTATTGTATAAATACATTTCTGAAAGAATTTACGAAAATTCGATTACGATTTCCGAATGATGTCTGGTGTCAATATCATCAGTGATTTTTTGTAATGTTCACTTTCCACAAAAATTATCTGAGTTTCTCAAAGTATAATATACGGATATGCGTGCTAGAGTTTAACTTTTATCAAATTGATAAGGTGATACTGCTTTAAGTGTGTCCATATTATAGCAGATTTATGCTCGAGGAGGGGAAAATGACAAATGACACAAGCTATAAAAAAAATAAACTGACAAAAAATGCTCAGCCAAAAAAAGAGCTACAAAATAGTCAAGAATAATTTTTTGACAGGACGCGTAGTTTTTGTTTCAATCGTAAAAAAATACAATTAAAAATAAAAAAATTGAATTTTTTGGAAAAAGGCACAAGATACGAAAAAAAATTAATTGACAAAAAGTCTTCACCCAAAAAGGATGTAAAAATTCGTTATTCATGATTTTTATGAAGGACGGGTAGATTTTCTTTCAATTGTAAAAAATTAGAATAAAAATAAGGAAATTAAATTTTTGGGAAAAACAACACAAGAGATGCAAAAAATGAGAAGGCAAAAGTTTTTCAACCAAAAAAGATCTATAAATTTGTTGTAAGCTTTTGAAATAAAAATACATTAAAAATAAAAAAGTTAAGTCTGGGGGAAAACGACACAAGCTAGAATAACACTTTATTTAACAAAATTTTTTGTCTAATTTATACCTACAAATTTGCTTAGGACCACTTTACGCTAGGATGCGTATTTTTAGCTCAAATTTTAAAAAATAAAATTAAAAATGAACAAATTGAATTTATGTAACAACGACACAAAATGCAATAAAATGTTTAGTAACTAAATTTTTTTTTTATAGGATGCTCACTTTTTTTCATCATAAAAACAAGACAATGAAAATACGTATGTTTCAATACCAATGCATATTATGAATTGTAATATTATAAATTTATTGAAATGATAAATTTTTCAGGGTAGCTAAGAATAAAAATTAGTGCAAAATAAGGAGCAAATATTGAAGTAATCATGAAGAATTACTACTCGGTAGCGATGCACTATACCGGGAATCTTGATATCTTGATCGTAAGATCTTGACTCATACGGAATAAAATTGCAATAATCGAATTCCAATTTCACTATTTTAAATACATTGTTTAAATTATGAATGCATACATTTTTCTTGGTTTTTCACAGAAATATCATCAGGTATGGCGCCCACAACAAGGGACTTTTTGGCGAATTTTGGGACGAGAAACGAACATCCGAATCAACAAGGTAACCCTTGTTCAAATGAAAATTTTAAAAAGAAGTTTTAATTAATTAACAGTTTTTCAATTCAAAGTTTCAAACTATTAATTATCTCCTAAACCAGTAAATATTAAACATGCATGGAACCTTGTTTTCAATGTTTTAAAGAAAAATTTGCAAAAAAGGATACCAAACCCGAACTTTATTTTTTTATTGAGCACATATTTCTAGGCTCTTTTTCTTTTAAAGTATGCCGTTCCAAGAAGATATTTCTGTTGAATGAAATAAAAATCATAACTATTTTAGCAAGGGCCTGCTGATAATTATTCTCTTACAGATTTGACCCAATTGTAGGAAAATCAGTATAAACCTATAATGATTTTCGTATAATGAATTTTCTATAATTTTTTCGTGAATATAGGAAATTCATTATAGAGGATCATTATGAAGAAAACTATTATAGGAGAATCAGCATTGAGATAAGTCATAAAGAACATTGAAGAAATTAATGTAAAAAGTAGAAAAACTCAACAAACGGTTTATTTCAGACCACTTATAAGTCTGCACAAATAAAATGTAAGCAGCAAACATCTCCAAAATTCCCCTATTATACTTGAAGTTGCTCGAAATTTCATTGAAATTTTCAAAATTATTTGGAATCTCTTGAAATGCCTTGATACCTCTGAGGGAAAATTTTTAAATCTATTAAATCTTTGAAATCTTTTGAAATTTTCAGAAATACGGCGACATTGTTAAAATTCTCTACAATATTTAAAATACCTAGAGATTCTATGAAATCGCTTAGATCTTTCAAAATCCTTTAGAATTTATAATTTAGTATGTTTGTGAATCAGTAGAAACTTCTTAAAATCCTACGAAATCTGGCGAAATCGTTTAAAATAATGGGAATTATCTGGAATCCCTGGAAGTATACGGATTGTCTTATTATGACTTCCTATAGTGATTTTTCTAGAATCGCGAAAAATGATGAAAAATGCATTATAGAAAAATCATTAGAGGCCCATCATGAATCTCTCATATTTTTTTTGTAAGCTGAGGTTTGTGAAAAATGATGTTCCAATTAGAATAAAAAAAGGCCGTCTTTATGTTCACCGAAATTCGGTAGAACCAAACCAAAAAGAAGAATTTTTAACCAAGAAGATTAATGTCCTACCAAAGGAGGCAAATTTAAACAAACTACTTGAATTTTTAACGAAAAAATGTAAATTAAAAAGTAGAATATTTTAATTTCTAGGTAAAAGTAAATGAATTTTCAAACAAAAAATAATAATTTCCAACAAAATAGTAAAATCTTTTGCAAAAGAAATGAATTTTCAAGTGAAATTATGAATCTTCAATCTTAATCTATAGTAAATTATTAGTCCAAACAATGAATTACAAACAAATTTATATTCAATTACGGAATGTTATTTTATTTATTTCTAAAAGTTTGTTTCACAGATTTGCCTACTTCTGACTCCCGCTTCTGAAAGGCTTACAAGTTTTCAATCTCAACAAGGACTCATTTAGAAAATTTAGAATTTCAAGGTCGTAGAAGAATTTAAATTTTCTTATAATTGGTCGAAGCTTAATGGGCTTAATCGGGAAATTTTATGACAGACAATTAGTCTTGAAAATCAGATAATTCTGATATGCAATTTGCTGATGGAATTAAAAGTCCGAAATCTGCCTAAAATCGTCGTATATTATTTTAAAGAATTTTTGGAATCAAATTGACCAAATGGCCTTACCTACTTTAGAAAAATGCAATCTTATGTTTCTTGTTGCAGAGCTAAGTTCACCTAATAACGCACCTATTCCTAGTGTTCCTCGTACCGGAACTTCTTATTCTTCTGATCGACATCATTCTCGAGAAAGATCCAGATCTAGGTCTCCTATTGTCAGGCAACTCCCTGCTGAGTCTTCTCCTGCCAGATCTTCTTCTCCAGACAGTTCTTCTCCGTCAAGGCCTTGTCCTGTCCATGTCAGGTGCATGGTTCCGCCTACCCGGCTTCCTTCTAGTGATAAACATGGATATGCGCTTGAATATCTTCCATTTATTCGGCTTACTTTCAAAAAGAATCCGGACCGGATATTCGAACTTCGCAGATACACTTTTCCTACCAATACACCACTTCAATTAAGAATAGAACAAAATTTCTATGTGCCTATTGACAAACCGCGAACAAATTGTTATATCAACGTCCGAAGGTGAGGTCTTTGCAATATTGGAGAGCACTAATGTTCTTGCTGGATTGTATAATCTTTATAAGAAGCGTAGCAAACGGACAAAAATGAACATAGAAAGCGGCACGATTACCCTATTAACTCCTCAAGAAGTCAAGGAAACTCCAGTAGGTTCCCAACGCCAAATCTCAGCATATTATGATGTTAACTTGGTGAACCGCAGTCTTCCAACTAGTAGTACAATTTGAAAAAATTGAAAACTAAAATAAATATTGTTTGTGATTCAAAGTCGGACCAAAATTTCATCTCTTAGAATAAACCAGTGCAATCTCATTGGTTGAAATAGCTAGAAAAAATGATTGGAAATCAGTTAAATCTCACTCTGGAGCAATCCATATATTGCGTACATGCCAAATATTGTCAGCCATGTCTTCTTAATTAGAATTTAGTTACTCACCACCCGAGAATCCTGAATTGCCTTTTCTTCCTATCTATTGAAACATTTGTTACATATGTAAAAAATTATCAGAATTTCTTGAAATAAAAACGAATCAACGCTGTAATTTGAACTATTTACAATTAAAGAATTTTTAACTGTAAATCTATGAAATTAAATAAATTTTAATTCTAAATTTTTTAAATTAAACGATTTCAAAAAAATCGTAAGATTGTGAGTCTTCAATCCGGATGATTTGCATGTCAAATATTACTAACACAAACACTAGTACACGATAAAGTTTGTTTTCAATAGTATTGCGTAACATGTAAATAAAGTAGAAAAATCACTTGTTAACCAGTTATAACTGAAATAACTTCAAATAATAATAACTTCAATCTTTCTTTAGATTTCCTTAGTTAGCATTTTCAAAAGCAAGTAAGAAAAGTTCTTTTCCAGTTCCTAACATTTTTTTAGCTAGCTTTAAAAAATCTGTTGATCACCTCAGCACTTTCTGTTGATGAAAATATACCACATCTCTTGATCATTGTACTTCCCCAACATTTTTGCATTACACTGTCCGAATTTAATTTGCTAACTTCAGATTGAAAAGTGATAAACAGAAAACCATCACGTCGAAGAAGCAGAGATGTGCGAGACCCGGACCCGATTCAAAATACACGGGTCCGAGTTCAACAGTTTGTATCAGGAGTTCGAATATGAAAACTTGCGTCCGGGTATCTCAAAAATCCAATTCCGCATTTTTTGGGTCGGATCTGTAGTAGTAATATGGAAATCAATTTTTCAGAATATATAATGATGATAAAGTATAAAGAATTTATATTATGAATCTTTCTCTACAAAATAGCTGTGTCATGAAAATATCAAAAGCATTGTTGTAGCTTTTTCTTAATGCATATGGGGTTATTTGAAAAACTCGAAGGATCTATCTTGCCAAATTCACAGAAGTAATGATGAATCGAGTTTCCGTTGTTCAAGATTTATGCATTTAAAATTTGATTAATTCATTTTCAGTAAGAATAATTAATTTTCATCCAAGAAGAAGAAAAAAACAGTTAAATTAAACCAAAAAATACAAATTTTCAATAGAAGAATTGCATTTTCAACCAAGAAAGATTTTTTAATCAATGAAGAAAATATATCTCATCTAAAATGTTGAGTTTTTAAGTTATAAAGACGAATTTAGCTTTCTAGCAAAAATAAATACATTTTCAATTATTATTTCAAAATGGTTAAGGATTTAGCCCCTTTTTCCCGGCAGTCCATTTTTGATAAGCAAGAAAAAGGTAATCCATGATCAGTAAGATAAAAGTTCCAGTAATCGCGACGCTAATATTTCTCCTTTTGTCTAATTTTAATTCTTTAATTTCCGTTAATTACTACAAAATGCTATAAATAATTTGGTTTGATTATCAAATGTTACTTTTGGCATACTTTTAAACAACTTATTTCAATTATATATGCACTTCTTATACACTTATGTAACCAAGAAAACTGATTATATGCTCACAAATAAATATTAATATTATTTATATAATTGAATAATATTCATTATTGACAAAAATTATAGATATTTTGAAGCGCCTTAACTCTTCTCTCAAACTTTTTCACGTATCTGTTGTCGTTTGGCGTAAAAATAGAATACTCGATTTTTGGATAGCATTTTCGATGAATAAAATCATAACCATTGGTTAAGGAATGCTGTTTAAAGAAATTGTTTTTCTTTTGGGACCTAAAAAAAGTACCAAATCTCGGTTTGATCTGTTCATTTTTTCGAGAGTTATTGTGTTTGCGGAAATGCGGACAGACGGGCAGACAATTCTAATACTTTCTCAATCATAAATGATGAGAATGTAATAAACGCTTGGAACAGAAACATTCTCAAAAATCACATAACTTATTTTTTTATGGAATAATTTCTTTAAAAACAGATATTTGAAAAGAAATTGGTTTGATTGATAGCACGCCCGCGGAAATATTATGGAGTTGTTTTGAGGACTATATGAATCTAAAAAAAAAAAACTATCGAATAATCATTCGTTACACTGTTAACCAAATTCTTCGGTTTACCCTTAGTTAGAAAAAATGAGGTTTTCTTCTCCCCTGGTCCTATGATTATATCTAAATTTGAATTAGTAAAATATAACTAATTGTCAGTCGAATTTTACTGAATGTTGTCGCTAGAATTTACTAATCGAAAATCGTTAGAGTATACTAATTCAGTTTTTATTCATGTACGCATGCTCATTATATATAATTATAATTATAGATTTCTCAAACATTTTTAATGCGAATGATACTACACAAACGAATTTAGTGGGAGAAATATTGATGAATAATTAACTTTATTTTCCTCTCAAAATTTTCAGGATGGTTATGATTTGATTTGCAGTTTATTATACCCACAGTCATATGACCATAACGGGCAACCAAAAATTACGTTACTGTTTTATTACAGATACTTATTAACCGAAAATAAAATTAAAATATACAGAATATTGAGTTTCGAGTTTCCTTATTAGAATAGATTATTATTATCTTATCCTGTGATCTAAGCGCTAATGCTATTAGTTTTCTGGAGAAATCAGTAGCAGATATGAAAAATCAGTCAACTACAGTTGCAGAGCGATGCGGTTTCCAAGCTGATATTTTAAAAGTATTTTATTCGAAACCGCCATGTTATGAGCCTATAACGCCCCCTGAAAATTCACACGCTCGGACCGAACCATTTTCAAATTTCCCGCCAAAAAAGATTATCAATCGCAGTCAAGCAGATGACTGCCACGTCAGTCGTATGTTTTCACAAACGAAGATATTATAAACATCACGACTCACTTGTCAGACGGCCCTATAATCTCATAATATGCTGATTTCGAACAAAATATCGTGCATCACTCGTAAGGTAAGACAGGTGATCACGTGCAGCTCAATGTAAAGACCTGTATAACCCTACTTGTGATGTATTATACTATAAAATTTCTTTAAATTTTCTTTATTATACTATAAAATTTCACTTAAAAATTCAACAAGTTGGTCATTTTTTTTCTTAACTAACAAATTTTTCAATTTAAAAAATTCACCCTTCTTTTTGACTTAAAAATTCAACAATTTGGTTAAAATTTCATTTCTTACTTGACGGAAAATTCTTTTTAGTTTCTGAATAATATTACATTATCTTGAGAAATCATCTTATTCCTCCTCAATGTTGCCGTCGAACGTGCAGCATTGAAGAGTATCAAATACGTATTAATCACTTGAAATGCTCTGCGATTCCTCGAAATGTTTAAAAATCACTCGTAATATAATGAAACCGACGTAAAACGTTTAAAATTTTTTTAAATCTCTAAAAGCTCCTTAAAATCTTCTTCAATTGACTAAAATTCATTGATATTCTGTAAAAGTCATTTAAATCTTTTACGATTCGTTACATTTCATTATGATTATAAACTTCGGTTGAAAAAGATCCACTTTCACGTATCCAAAACTTATTTTTATCCCACTTTATTCATACCTTTTGAGTGGCAGTTGTTTAACTTTTAATTGAAAGTCGTAGGGAAACTAGTCATAGCCGACATAATATGTTATATCCAGCAAATAGTTTAATTTTCAACCAAAGAAGTTTATCTTCCAGCCAAAAATGAAATAGCTTAATAGTAAAACGTTTGATAGGAAAATTGCATTCTTAACACAAAAAAAAGAGAATTTTCAACTAAAAGGATGCATCATCAACCAAAAAATTAGCTTATAACAAAGGAGTTTAACTTCTAACTGAATATTGAAATTATCAACCAAGGAGATGAATTTTTAACCAATAAGATTAATTTTTCACCAAAAAAGACTAATTTTGAAACAAATAGTTGAATTTTTAAAAACAGAATATGAATTTTTTATTTAACAAGATTTTACTTTTAAATCAAAGTCAGTTGTATTCAACCGCAGAAGATCAATTGAACAAAAAGAATTGAATTATTAACCCGCAGTTACATGAATTTTGGAAAAAGGTCATCTTTAACCCATATAGAATAATTTTGAACAAAATTGTTGAATGTTCAACAAAAAGTTAGATTTCTTACTAAATAATTAAATTTTTTAGAAAAAAAAGATTAATTACTTCAACAAAAGTATGATATTTAACTTTTCAACCAAATGTAGTTGGATTATGAATCTCAAACTACAATAGTTAAATCGTAAGTTTTAAAAATTAATTTTTCACCAAAAAGTGAATTTTACATAAAATAGTTCAATTTTTGACTAAGTAGTTGAACTTTACGCCGGAAAGATTAATCTGCAAACAAAAAGATTTCATTTTTAACAAGAGTTTGACTTTCAACAGAGTAATTTTAACAAAATTGATCAATTTTCCACCCAAAAGTTTAATTTTCAACTAACAAAGGTAAATGTTCAACCCAAAAAGAAATATTTCAATTGCTCGGCCAATTATTTCTTTTACCTTTGAAAATGGTTTCCATAGATTAACGTAGTTTAAATATTCGTCGAAAATTAATTATTTTTCCTTTTAAGATATGCAGGAAATTTTTTCGAAAGCTTAATTTTCAAATTTCATTGGGCATGTACACTGCCATGCGTTCTTTAGAAATATGCAATCCTCTGATTCTTGTTTCAGACCCAAGTTCCCATTTTGAGTGTTCACCTAATGGTGCCCCTATTTCTGGTGTTTCTCGTAACTGTACATCCTCTTCTTCTGACAGGCAACATTCTCCGGTGAAGTTTTCTCCGCCTGCGAGGTCCAGGTCCAGGTCTCCTCCTGCCAGGCACCCTCCTGTCGGGTTTCCTCCTGCCAGACCTTCTACTTCAAACTGGTTTTCTTCTCCAAAGCCTCCTCCTCCCGCCAGGTGCATGGTTCTACCTACCAGGCTTCCTTCTAATGATGGACAAGGACATGGGCTTGAGTATTTTGAATTTATTCAGCTTACTTCCCGCAAGAAACATTGCCGGATATTCGAACTTCGAAGATACACTTTTCCTTCTCATACAGAACTCAAATTGAGATTAGCACCTAATACCTATAAGCCTATGACAAATCAAGAACAAATTGTTATATCAGCAACCGGTGGTGACGTCTTTGCAATATTGGAGAGTACTAATGTTCTTGCTGGAATATATGTTTATCATGACAAGGCTATGAGACGGAATAAAATAAACATGGAAAGCAGCATCGTAACCCTATCAACCCCAGAAGAAGTCAAGGAAACTCAAGTAGGTTTCCAACGCCCAATCACAAGGACATGTTCAAATCAGGTTGTTAATACGCGATCTTCCGTACTATTCATTCAATTTTAAGAAATGTAAAACTAAAATATAATATTGCTTGTGGTTCAAAGTAAGGTCAGAGTCACTGGCAATCAGTGAGATTTTACTGGTTCATTCAATGAAATTCCGTTACTGGTTTCATGACTAAGTTTGATTGACTCAGTAGGCACAGATCTTAATTATATCCATAGCTTAGCGGCCATCTATAAATTACGTGACCCATTTTGTTAGGTAATTTTTTCAATTGTATTTTCTATTTTGAATCTTTAAAATTGAACTATTACGCAATTTAAAAGTTTTTAATTTTAAAAACTCACAATTAAAGATGATGTAAGTTTGAAGCTCTACAAATAATAATTTCGTAATTTTGATGATTTACATTTTAAATTTCTTCAATGCGGAAGAACTAGAATTAAATTGTTTTGCTATTAATTCTACGAAATTAACCAAATTTAAGCATTCTGAGTTATATACCTATAAAACTGAAGAATCTTCATTCGGTAGTTTGAAAAATTAAAGAATTTTGAATTTTACGTTTTTAAATTGAAGAGTTTTCAATTATTGTAAATTTTTTTAATTTAGCAATCAAAAATACATTAAAAATTACATCATTTTTTATTACAAGCATTAGAACTCATCACCATTTTAAACTATTAACATTCCAAATTAATGAATCATCATTTGTGAATATTAGATATCGCAGAATTTTTAATTTAGACTGAGACAAATAATGTTTTTTTTTTATTCAAAGAAGTTTTCTATGAATTAGAGTATCTTCTGCCGGTAGAAAAATTGTCCATAATAAAAAATTAGATAATTAAAATGTAAACAATCTTAGTTCTCGACTAAGCTTGTTCTCGTGTTTTAAATAAAAAAAAGGTTTTTTAAGATGAAGTATTGTCTAGAAATAAATAAAACAATATTTTGATGCAACACCTAATGCTTTTGAAATATTTTGTTTAGTCATACGAATATTGAAATTACTGGCAGGAAAAGAAGTTGTATCAGTTTATTTAATTTTTTTAGAGTTCTTGAGAAAATTAAAAAAAAAATTTAAATATTTCAGATGTGCCAAAAAAGAATCTAGAAGATTTTTAATACATTTTTTCATTTTACAGGATCTGACAAAATATTAGGAAAAATTCGAGTCTTTTAAAAGATGTTCAGGACTTTTAAAAGTTTGGAAGAAATCAAAAACTATTTGATAAATTTTCGGAAATGTTTCTAAGTCTCAAAATATTTGTAATCTGATCAAAACCTCTTAAATTCGTTAAAATATTTTTAACTGACTGGAATTTTTCTTAAAATTTTGAAAAATCATTAAAAATATAAAAAGATTGCTGTAAAATCTTCCAAATTTTCCCACAAATTTTCAGACAATTTGTTTATTCTCTTGAAACCTCTCAAAATTCTTTTAAAGCTTCTAAAGTTTTAGTTTGAATTCTTTAAAAATCTACATTTTGTAAAATATTTTGAAGTTCAAAATTCTTTTTGAATCTCTTCAAATCTTATAAACATTTCTTGAATTTACTAGATTTTTTTTTATTGTTTAATCTGAAGCAATTGAAACATTTTGCTCTAAAATATTCTACACTATTTTTCGAAATTTTAGGAAATCGTTTGAAATGTTTTGAAATTTGTTTCAAAAGTTTATTTTTTTAAATAAAGAATTATTAAAAATTTCCCCGAGAATCTTAAGGAAATTCTCTTTTTTTCAATCTTTTCAGAATTTCTAAGCCTACTGATCTTCTAAGATTATTCAAAATTTTTCTGAATTTCTTTTAAATTATTTTTACAAAATAAAAAATAATTTTAATTTTTCTTAGAAACCTAATGATTTTTTTTCATTTTCTTGAAACCTTACAAAATTTTTAAAATATCTTTATGAGTTTCAATTCTTTTTGAATCGTGTCACAACTTCTAAATATCTCTTAAACTTACTCAGATTTTTTCTAAAAATTCTTTGAAGAATCCGCTAATCACCACAGCACTTTCTATTGATAAAAATATATAAGAAAAAAAGTATAAAGGTCCAAATAAAAAAAGTCACACAATATAATTGTAAAACGCTTATATTATGAAATTCTTTTTTTATATTTTTTCATCAGTAGATAGATTTTTATTCACAAAAATGACTATTTAGGAAATCTCCTACTTCTCTGTTTTTGTTTTCTTACATCAGGAAGTTGGTAACTCATCTTATTTGATTGAAACTTTTATTATTCCGTAGAAAATTCGATAATTTTGTCAAAAGATTATCCTTTTTACTAAGAATTCGTCTTGTCGAAATGAAAGTTTAACCATTTTGTTAAAACATACGTTTTTTATTCAAAATTCATATTTTTGTGTTGAAACGTTAACTGTTTTGTATAAAATTTGTCTTTTTTACTGAAAAATTCAACAAAGATAATAATGTTTTTCTGTCTTAACTGGAAGATATTTCTTGATACGAAATCCACCTCATTTGTTTACAATTCATCTTTTTTTTTAGTTTGACTAAAAAATATTTTCTACTTCTCTTATGTGCATACATTATTTCTACTTTATCGTCCTATTTTTAAAACAAATATATTCAATAATTTTTTGTTTAGGAGAAGGAGGCACAGCAAATTGATTTATTTAAGAAAAACGTCCCTAAAAAAATTAAAAGTTCCTAAGGATAACTTTATTTATTTGGGATATAATTCTTATTAAATTCAATGATTCTTTATGTTTGACTTAAAAATGTTTGACTGTTGAAGCTTGTGTTTTAAAAAATCAAAACTTTCAATAAAGATTTGCGCAATTATAAATTGTTCAATTTCAAGCGCTATGAATTTTAAATTGTCTAATTGTAAGCTTTCAGTGAGAAGTTATTTAATTCTGCCTCTTCTCAATGAAAATAGTAATATTATAACTTTCAATTTTCAATTTAGAAGTTTCAATTTGATTCGAATTGAAAACTAATTAGCGAATAACTTCTGACAGAATGGAAAAGGTCGGTAAGTCGCATTTTTCAAAAAGAGTAAAAAAATTGGCACAATTCCAGCCCTCAAATAGAATACATCCGAATAAAATACAATCCGAATTGTAGCAAAATTTTTAGTTTCTATTAAACTTTTTTTGGCCATTTTAACAATTTTATAGTGAACAGCAATAAAACTCAACAATAATTCTACTTAGGATCTACAAATTTTTTTTAGAAATCGGATACGTTCAACAAATTTTAGAGGTTTAAAAAAAATTTTAAATACATTATTTTTATATCGTTGTACTTGATGTAATTTCATTGTGAAAATACAATTTTATAAGACAATTTACGAACATTCCATTAGGATTTCCGAATATCTTCATGCGTCGATGTTATCAGTGATTCTTCGTACCGTTTGCTTTCAACATAAATTATCTGAGTTTCTCCGGTGAAATGATTATATGCGTGCCAGATTTTAACTTCTAAAAAAATTGATAAGGTGATACTAATTAAAATTTATCATCTCATCGGGCCCCACATACTATTTTATATACGCGAAAAATCTGATAATTCATTATTTACGCTACTTTCATAATTCTGCGTTAACCAGTTTCTCCTACATTTTGAAAAAATGAGGATCCCTTGTACTCTGGTCTTAAACTTCGCTGTTATTCTTAATTTTATTGGTAAGTAAGAAATAAAGTATTATCACTTTTTTGTAGTAAGTAGGTTGGAAAATCTATTATACATAAATGAATGTAAAATACTATGAAAACTCTTTGATGATGAACCATTATTATTAATATAATTTCTTTGCTGCTCAAGTACCATAATAATTAGACAGATTTGGATGACCTTCTTATATTAATCAGTGTTATATATTATTATATATATATTTTTTTTTTTCATAGGAAACTTTGTACCTCACAAGATTCAATTTTGATCGCTCTTCGCCGAATTTTCAATTTTCGAAGACGAAATATGAAATTTGCTCTTGAAAACTTAAAACTTTCAAAGTTCTCTACATTTATGAGAAAAAATATCTCTGAGAATGCAGGATTTGCAGGGTATTTTAATCAGTTTTCAGAATAAGCACCTTGTAATTCACAAGGTGGATAAATACGTATATTTTTTCATATTGAAGTAATTCCTTGTTAATACATTACGTTAGTGGATTTGTCATCACAGATTTAAAAGCTTTATATATACCCTTTTATCATAGTTCAAATAAACTTGAACATTGAAAAAAAATCGCGTTCTTTTACTAATCTTTTCAAAAATAAAGGTTTCTAATTCTTTTAAATCAAAAATATTAAATATCTTTTAGAAATAATTCTCAAACAGATATTCGCATTTTTTTTCTTGGTAACGATTCACTATACCGGAAATCTTGATAGGTTGTAACTGATTTTCACGAAAGAAAATGTCTTAATGGAATTCCAATTTCACTATTTTTGAAGCATTTTTAACATTAAAAATTCATAAATGTTTCTTGTTTTTTTTTCACAGAAATATCATCAGGTATGGAGCTCAAAACAAGGGACTTTCTGTCAAATTTTGGAATGAGTAACGAACATGCGAACCATCCAGGTAACCCTACTTTAAATAAAATTTTATAGCAGAAGTAGTAATTGATAAACAGTTAGTATATTAGCAGTGTCAAACTATATTATTCATCTCTGAAGCAAGAATGTGTTAAACACGCATGGTACCTTTTTCTTGCTGTTTTAAAGAATACTTTTCAAAAAACGATACCAAACCGAAATTTTCTTTTTTTAGTGAGCACATTTTTTCATACTCTTTGCCTTTCGAAGTATGCCGTTTTATAAAATATTTAGGAATCATGAAAAAAAAGATCATAACTATTTCAGCAAGCAATTTTAGAGAGCAATTAATTGCTCTCCTGCAGATTGAACCCTTACTATAATGATTTTCTTGTGATAAATTTCCTATAATATTTTCGCGATTGTCTGAAATTCGTTATAGAGGATTGTTTTATACTAAACTATTATAGGATAATTAGCATTAAAATAAATTATGAATAATATTGAAGTAATTAATGTCAAAAGTAGAAAAACTTAACGGAACAGTTTGTTTCTGAGTCCACTCATAAGAATGTATACAAATACACTCTAAGCAGCAAACATCTCCAAAATTCCCTCAAAACCTCCAAAGATGCTTGAAATTTCATTGAAATCTTTAAAATTATTTAGAATTTATAAAATCCCCTGATATCTTTGGAAAAATTTTGAAGTCCATTACAGTTCTTGAAGTCAGTTCAAAAATTCGTAGAAATCCCGCGAAATTGTTAAAATCCCGTCAAATCTTCAAATATTTGCAGATCCTATAAAATCCCTTAGAAATTTTTTGAAATCATTTGTGAAGGAATTTACTTTGGAATTTGTGAACCCGTAGATGTTTGGAAATCTTTAAAATTCTCTATAATCTCTTGAAGGGTTTCAAAGTCCTATAAAATTCCTTGAAATCACGGAAATACCTTGAAATAATTGAATATCCTACCTTAAATAAGTAAACAAATAATTCTTCCAATATGCTTACATCATTTCTTTCTATACTGATTGTTTTATAATAATCATGTTCATGTTCTCCAAAATTCAGTAAAATTAATGTTTTCGATGAGCGCAGTAAAAATGGAAAAGGCGGTTAGTATTACTGGAATTGTTATTTGAATTTCCTTATACCGGCTCGAAAATTCATGATTTTTCTTTTTTAAAAATGTAGGATATTTCTTCAAAAGCTCAGTTTCAACATTCCAATGTGCACTTACACGGTTATGACTTGGGCTTGATACGCAAACTGAGACACGACAGTTGTTATTTATCACAATTAGTAACAGACAATTGACCTTGAAAATCGGATCATTCTGATACAAAATTTTCTAATATAATAAAAAAAACGAAATCTGTATAAAAACGTTGTATATCATGTTGATCGAATTTTGGAATCGAATTGTTCAACTGGCATTTACTGCAACAACATTAATACCTAAACGGCCCTTTACTTTTATTGCATTTTCCGTAAAGTCACTATACAAATTCCTAAGAGTAGACGGCTGTTTTTAATAAACAAATTTTTAAAAAAATTCCGGGAATCTCACACTAAAACTTGGGGTATTAGATTGTTGCAGCTATTTCGATCTAGGATTTCAACTTAATATAATTCGCTTTAGAGGATCAATAAAAATTAAGAAGTACAACTTCAGGACGTACTAGCATCAGTATGCAAAACAAAATGACGAGAGTGGGTTTCCGAAAGCAAACCGCGAAAGGAAGCTGTTTTTCAAAATGTTATTCTGAACAGAGTTTCATTCAGAGTTGAAAAATAACTATTATATATACCATTAAGCCATTTCCCTTTCGGGGTAGGCGTGACACTACCCGATTCGGGTAGTGTTTCTAGATTGATAACTTGTAGTAAATAACTACAAGTGTGGGCTCACCACACCCACGATGTGCCAACAGCACTCAGTTTTCTCGAATGGTCACCCATCCAAGTGCTAACCGCGCCCAACGCTGCTTAACTTCAGTGATCTGACGAGAACTGGTTTTTTCAGCGTGGTATGGCTGTTGGTACTGTTAAAGTAATAAAAAGGGATTGATGCCGTTAACAATAGTTCAGGTCATCAAAATACATCGTCTCCGGGGAAGTTGTGTTCCAAACTGAAATTCAAGACATCTTCATGGGTTTTCGAATACTCGTCAGGAAGATGTTTTTAAACACCTGGAGTACCGAGTTTACTTCCTAGAACTACCAGACCTTGGAAGAATGGTCAGGGTGAACAAAATTTCAGTCCAGAAGGCAGCTTCCTTGAAGAAGATCTATTCTGAATATCAGGACTGTCAGGTTTACTTCGTAGAAGGACGACACGTTGGATAAATCGCTTAAATAGTTTTGTAATGTCTTGAGTATTTGAAATTTTATGACAGATAATTGATCTCGAAATTTGAATCAAGTTGATCACGAATAGAGATATCAAAACGTTGCATCATTTTGATCCATTCGTCGTATCAACTTGATACCTGGTAGTTTTGTGTAATGTATTTTGTCCTGCCTCACGTACTTCAGAAAAATGCAATCCTTTGTTTCTTGTTGCAGAGTTAAGTTCACAATCTGAGGTTTCGCCTAATGCTGTCCTTTTTCCTGTTGTTTCTGGTACTGGAACATCTTATTCTCTTGACATTCAGCCTTTCCTGGAGAGGCCTTCTCCGCCTGCCAGGTATAGGTCCAGATCTCCTCCTTTAAAGCCTCCTCCTCCTCCCAGATGCACGATTCCACCTACCAGGCTTCCTTCTAATGACAGACGTGGATATGGGCTTGGATATCTTCCACTTATTCGGCTCACTTCCAAAATAAATCCGCGCCGGCTATTTGAACTTCGAAGATACACTTTTCCTGCTCATCAACAGCTGAAATTGAGAGTAGGACCTAGTGCATATGAGCCTATAACAAACCAGGAACAAATTGTTATATCAACATGCGATGGTGACGTCTTTGCAATCTTGGAAAGTACTAATCTTCTTGCTGGAATGTATGTTTATCATAATAGGGGTATGAGGCGGATAAAAATAAACATCGAAAGCGGCATGGTTACCCTATTAACTTCACAAGAAGTCAAGGAAATTCCAGTAGGTGCCCAACGCGTAATCACAGGAAATTTTCAAGTGACCTTGGTAAACCGCAGTACTCCACATTGTTAATTTAATTTAAAATTTACTGGTTCACTGAATGGAATTCCGTCACTGGTTTCGTCAGTCAGGTTGGTTCATTCAGTTGGCATAGATATTATATTCCCTGCTGAGGGGCACAAATCACGTAACACAATTTTTGCCAAATTTTTACCCCACTTCGCCATCGTATAACAAGAAGGTACAAAATAGTATGAACCATTCCCGCTGCCTATGTTACGTAATTTTTTTTAAATATGCTCAGCCATGTCTTATTAATACCCGAGATACTTGAATTACCATTCCTTTTTGATATTTCGAAACATATGTTACATATGTAAAATATTATAAGAATTCCCAAAAAAGAAATCAACGCTATAATTTTTATTGTTTACGATTGAAGAATTTTCAATTGAATATTGAAGAGTCTTCACTTGCAACTCTCAAAGATTGAAGAATTTTGCATGGTAAATATTTAAATCTTCAAAACTAAGAAATTTTTACTGCCAATCTTTGAAACTAAACTACATGTTCAAAACAAATATTTTACATTACTTTGGAAGAGTTAAAATTGGAAACTTTACTTCTGTTCTCGAAAAGCATCCAAATTTAAGACTTTTGATTAATGCTTTGCTTCTAATTCCTGCTGCTGTAAAATCTTTTATTTAAAGAAAATGCATACAGATTACTGAATTTCGTTTAAAAGCAACATTAAAATCGTACATAAGTCGTCAAATCTGAAAAAACGATTACCAAATCTAAATTTATATCCAGTAAATAGTGAAAATCCAAAACCAAATAAAAAAGGTTGAATAAATTTGCGGGTAAAAGTAATTTCAAAAATTAAAGAAAGGCTTTATTTTCATCTCTATTTTTCTACAGAAGGATGTGCAAACAATCAAAATACTAATTCAATTATATCGATATTAAAATTTCAAAAACTTTATTACAATCTTTAATTGGAATCACTGAACTTTAACGTGGCCCTCATAAAAAAGCTGTTACGTAATTTATGGATGGTACCTTATGCACCATTGATAACTGAAAATACTGATTCGGGTGTTGACAATTCCATTGATCTAGTTAAGGAGAGTTACACGTAAGTTGTAATTAGAAATAATAATAAAAGGTCACTCTATTACCATCTCAAATTATTATCATTCTCAAAATTCCTAATTATTTATCGGCCTTACAGACTTTTCCCTATTCTTCTCTTCTCCCTTCTTCTCTATCATTGGTTAAGAATTTATTAATTTTGATTGAAAAGTTTACATCTATATTGTTGGTTGAGAATTTATCTTACTGGATAAAGAATTCTAATATTTGGTTGAAAATTTGATTCTTTTGTTGAAAATGTTCCAATTTTGTTAAAAATGTAGCCGTTTTGATTGAAAATTCGTCTGGCTAGGATTAAAATAAAAATATTTAGTTGAAAATAAACTTTTTCATTCGAAATTCATATTCTTGTTTTGGAAATTTAACTGTTTTGTAGAAAATTCGTCGTTTTGAATCAAATATTTTTCAATCAATAGAAACTCTCTAAAATTCCTTTAAATGTTTAGAAATCACTTGAAATCCTGTGAAACCTCATTGTTATATATATATATAAATCGGGGAATTCATAATTTTTTTGTAGTATTTATTTGAAGCGGTATTTTTGTTCTCCAGAAGTGCTTAAGAATAACTTTATTTATTTGGGAACACACAGTAGCATAATTATTATTGAATTCAAGTATTGTATATTTTCGAATTAAAAATGTTCAACTGTTAATTCTTGCAGTTTAAAAAATTAAAAGTTTTAATACGGATTCACGAAATTAGACATTGTTAAATTTCAAACGATTTTAATTTTAAATCATTTAATTATAATCATTCAATGTCAAATGATTTAATTTTGAATATTGTTGATTAAAATGGTGGAATTTTTTTAATTCTTGAAATTCAATTGTAGAATTTTCATTTTTCTGACACTTGAACCATTTTTCAATAAACAAAGATAAAATTCAACATCGTTTTTACTTAAGAACTACGGTTTACTTTAAGCGTAAATTATCTGAGTTTCTCAAGGTAAAATTATTACATGAGTGACGATAATTAAAATTTGTCATCTCACCAAGCCCACACATCGATACCTATACGCAATTTATGCTCGGGAAAGGAAAATGCACAAATATTTAAGAACAGTATATACACACGAAACATCTGATAATTCATTAGTTACGCTGTTTTCATAACTCTGCGTTAATCAGTTTTTCCTAGATTTTGAAAAAAATGATGACCCTTTGTACTCTAGTCTTAACCTGCGACGTTATTTTCAATTCTATTGGTAAGTAAGGAATACACTAATATCATTATGTTACAGTAAGTACGTTGGAACACCATACATTAATGAATGTAAAATACTATACAAACTTGTTGATAACAAACGAAAATTATTAGTGATATAATTTCTTGACTACTTAAGTATCATAATAATCAGACAAATTTTTAGGACTTTCTTATATTGATCAGTGTTTTATATTTTTTTCATCGGAAACTTTGTATCTCACAAGATTCAGTTTGGATCGCTCTTTGCTAAAAGCTTCACAATACCCTTCTATCGTCGTTCAAATAAAGTTGAAAACTTTACACAATCGCTTTCTTTTACTAACCTTTTCACAATTTAAGGTTTATTTATTGAGTTTGACAAGTAGTTCCAAAAGATAAATAATTTTTTTTCATTAAAAAAATTATATATTTTTTAGAACTACTTGTCAAACTCTCATTTCACAAATTTCAATTTCACTATTTTTTATACCTTGTTAACATTAAAAGTTCATAAATTTTTTCGCTTTTTCACAGGAATATCATCAGCTATGCAGCCTGTAACAAGGGACTTTCTTGCAAATTTTGGGATGAGTAACGAACATGCGAATCATCGAGGTAAACCTAGTTCTTTTTTTAGGCTCTTTCCTTTTTGAAGTATGCATTTCCACCAGACATTTCCTTATAATGAAAGAAGAATCATAACTATTTTAGCAAGGGCCTACTAATAATTACCTCTTCACAGATTTTACCTATAAGATTTTCTTATAATTTTTTTGCGCTTATAGGTATTTTATCATAGAAAATCATTATACGCGTACACGGTGAGCCTAAACCAACTTCAACCTAAACTTAGTTGGCCTTTTTATCAATAAAATACCTAGCAAACGAGTACCTATAACCTTTGGTGTCAAACGGATACTAGGTCATCTATAGAGGTTTTCGTAGCACAAATAAGGATTTTTTGTCCCTATGGTAATTGAAAATTCTTACTTAACAAAAATCTCATCAGGATTCAATCATCTGATCTTGCTTAGATATTTTGAGCAAAAAAAACTGGGTCTTTTGTAGAGGTTTTTGGAGCCCTATTTGTGCTATAAAAACCTCTATAGGAGACCCATTTTGCGTCTTACGCAAAAGTTTATAGGAACTTTTTGATTACATATTTAATGTATAACAACGCACACACAATTGAAATTTTCAATCACATCTATTCGCGCTACAAATACCTCTATAGAAGACCAAATTTCCGTTTGACACAAAATTTACAAAAACTGTTTTACTAAATATTTGATGTATTACACTTTATTCATAAGTAGAATTATTTATTATAAAGAAATAAAGGAACACAAATTTCCCTGGCTCTGTCCATCCTGTACGTATTGCCCAGAATAGATTTCGCCTGTTGGTTCCGCTCCTATGTATTCAGTTAGTGCTTCGCAGTCCGAGTAGATTGTGATCTACCTACCAGCAGCGTTTCGTTCTAATAATATCTGAGCGCAGCCAAGTACAGCCAGGACATCCGCTTGAAGAACGGTCACATGGCGCCTAAGCGGGATCCCTATTCCGCTTCTTTCCGCGCTGTTATAGATTCCTCCTGTTGACCTTCCCACTGCTCTGGAGCCATCTGTGTACCAGGTTTCCCCTTAAAGGAGCCGGTCACCATTAGTGAGCATTGTTGAAGCGTTTTATGATTTTATCTTGACTTATTTCTAGTATAGGCAGTGTGTTGATGTAACATGGGAGCCTAGTGTGTCTATTCCCCCACGTCTATGTATTGCTGAAGGCATTCTCTATATCCAAGAAGGTGCCCCTAGCATACCCTCCATGTTCCAGCTGTTGTTCCAATTTTGCGGTGACAGCATGGAGCGCAGTTTCCATCGAGCAGTCTGCCTGAAAGGCGTATAGTCCTCTGTGCAGCGGGGAGGCTACAGGTACCTTATCCCTGATATAAATCTCGGACAGCCTCTGTAGCTTCTTCAGGATGAAGGATGGCACGAATAGCCACTGGCACGTATTTTAGAGTAATGCTTGACCTAAATAGTTTCTTCAGTGGGGAAACGATGAAATCCATGATCTCTTGTAAGAGCACTGGACAGATGCCATCCTCCCCTGGTGATTTGAAAGGCCAGAGGGCCATTTCGCCTTGTTGATACCAACGAACTTAGCGGCGAAATTCCAGTTTGCCTTCTCCCTCTCGACCCTAGCCTTCCACCTCTCGGTCGGTTCGAGTTTGCTGAAAACCCGGAAAGTGGACTTCCATTAGGTGATTCAGCGTGACTTCTTCTTCGGCAAGCTCACCATCATCGAGACTAATGAGCTCGAGGCGAGCTTCTGGATTTTTTGCCAGAGCGTTATAGAGCCTCGCTGTTTCCATGATGTTCTCTTATTCCTCGCAGAAGCCCCTCTAATCTTCCTGTTTATAAATTCTGACATTTTTCTTTTATCCATGTTGGGCTCTTTTATAGATGTGCCAGTCTGAAGGCAACTTAGTTCTGCTTGTCCTATTGCATTACGCTCTAGTCTTTCTACGGAGTTTCTCCAGATGAGTTTTCCATTAAAATCCGCGGTCTGCTCTAACTCATCTATGGTACCATAGCCTGTTGGTTATTCCACAAGCCTGCTACCAGTTCTTCTTGATATAATTTCCAATGTGTATTTCTAGAAATTCTAATATTTGAAAATACGGGTTTTCCTGGGGCTAATTGAAACAAGGTATACCTGTGGTCCGACAGAGACTCCTCATCGGAGACTCTCCAGCCCTCTGTTTCGGTGAGAACCTTACTCATGTTTTCAATTTGAAATTTGGGAGTATCACCCCGATTCAAAATTTCCAGCTCATTACCCGCTAGGTCTTTAATTGAATCTCTTTCTCTGCCGTTGATTTTTGTACTTCCGCACACTGCGTGGTGGGAGTTTGTATCACAGCCCAACAGCAGAGGAATCCTGTTCTCCTGACAGTGATCAATCAGAGTCTCCACCACTCTAGGAGGCGAGGGCCCCTGAGTAGCACCCGGGAAATAAGCCGAGGCGAGAAACAGATCTAGCCTTCATCCGCTACTACTCTTGACGTGAGGTCCCTGGGGCAGAGCTTAGGAATCAAAATTGCATCTATACCCTTGAAGGGTATGCATGCCCTTGTTGCTTTATTGCGTGAGCCCTGATATATAGAGCCACAAACTCCCAAGCCACTCATCCTTCCCCTGTATAGCCAGGGTTCTTGGATTAGGGCAATACCAGTTTGCGTCATTAAGATTCCGGTCTCATCCATTAATTCACTGATTCGGAGCGTCTCAGGACGTTTCTGGTCCCTTTCTCTTGCCTATCGAACAAGTCTGAGGAGTTGCTTCAGATCATGTTTTCGCAGACATTGCTCGCTAAGAGGTACCTTGGCTGCTGTTTGCAAACCGTGCTAAGCGAGCTTCCCTTCTCCACACTACAGCGGTCCCTGATCCTTACGGATAGCCCTGTTAACTGCTCTTCCACCGTGGCAAAAATGTTGCTGTCATCGGTATCAGAAGTATGCAACGCTCCTGCTAGGCTGGCCCACGAGGAGCCGCCCACCTTTATCGTTGGGTTAGACGATGGTCCCAGTTCAGAGTCCTCATTGATTTTATTTATTTTTTTCGTGCCGCTTATTTGGTCCCACGAGAATATAAAGCAATAAGGAACACCCACTGCAGAGCCCTCTTGCAGGGGGCGAGTCTACATACTATGGGATTCAACCTGGTGTCCCAAGGTCTTCGTTCAGACACCTCCTGTGTTTAGGTCCTGCAGATTAGAGTCCGTTAGTTTACCATAGTAGCTACACCTTGCGATGCAGCCCCTCTAGTTCACCTATTCTAGATTCGATCCGATCCAGGAACGATTAGATCCTTAAGGCCTGTCACCAAGTAGAAGGTCCCGCAATCCCTAGGGTGAGTAGTGTATCGAGAAACCGTGATTTTCATTCTTCTATACGCAATTTGAAGTCGGAATTGTCAATACTAATGAAACTTAACTTAAAAAAAGCAGTTCAATTCAACCATAAAGGAGAATTTCCAACCAAATTATAAAAATTTTAAACTAAGAAAATTGATTATTAAGAAAACTGTTCAAACAAATAATTGCGTTGTTGACAAAGAGACAAAATAATTTTCAATAAAATAGTTAAATCTTGCAAAAAAGAGATTAATTTTTAGCTAATGTCATGAATCTTCAATCTTAACCTTCAGTAAATTTTCAGTCCAAAAATTAATTACAAAAAAATTAATCTTCAATTCTCAATGATTTTGCTTTAAAAAACAATGTAGGAAATTTCTTCAAATTCTCAGTTTTAAAATTTCAATGTGCATTTATGCGGTTATGACTTAGGCGTGATTTGACTACTGAAACTCGACAGTTGTTATCCATGGAAATTTATGACAGACAATTGATTTTGAAAATCGAATCATTCTGATACGCAATTTTCTGATAATATAAAAAGACTCGAAATCTGTATAAAAGAGCTGCATATAATTTTGATTCAATTTTGAAATCAAATTGATCATCTGGTATTTACTGTAACAACATTAATACTCAAACAACCCTTTACTTTTATTGCATTTGTGGTGAAATCGCTATACAATTTTTTAACAGTTGATCACTGTTTTTAATGACCGAATTTTTAATAAATTTTCGGGGATCCGCATTCTGTCTTGCCTCGCGTAGTTTAGAAAAATGCAATCTTATGTTTTTTGTCGCAGAGTCAAGTTCCCAATATGAGTGTTTACCTAATGCTGCCCCTATTCCTGGCGTTTCTGGTACCGGAACATCTTATTCTCTTAACATTCAACATTCCCCGGAAAGGTTTCCTCTGCCTGCCAGGTCCAGGTCCAGGTCTCCTCCTCCTCCCAGGTGCATGGTTCCACCTAGCAGGCTTCCTTCTGATGACCATCATGGATATGGGCTTGAATATCTACCATTGATTCGGCTCACTTCCAGAACGAATCCGCGCCTGATATTCGAACTTCGAAGATATACCTTTCCTGCCAATAAAAATATTAAATTAAAAACAGGACGTACCTATGATTCTGAGCCAACTCAAGAACAAATTGTTATATCAAAGTCAGATGGTGATATCTTTGGAATATTGCAGGATACTAATTTGCTTGCTGGAATTTATGTTCGTAATAAGAGAATTGGACATATGAGACGGGCAAAAGTTAACATGGAAAGTGGCACGGTTACGGAATTAACTCCAGAAGAATTCAAAGAAATTCCAGTAGGTCCTCAACGCCTAATCACTGCAAATTTTGGAGTGACCTTGGTAAACCGCAGTCCTCCACACTACTAATTTAATTTAAATTTCACTGGCTCACTCACTATTATTCGGTCACTGGTTTCAGCAGTCAGAGTGTTTCATTCAGGGACCATCCACAAATTACATAACACATTTTTCGCCAAATTTTCACCTCAATCATATAACAAGAAGGTACAAAATAGTCTGAAACATTCTCCCGGCCTATGTCATGTAATTTTTTTAAATATATACAGCCATGTCTTATTACTTACAATTTAATTTCTTACTACCCGAGACACTTGAATTAGCATTCCTTTTTTATATAGCGAATCATATGTTACATATGTAAAAGACTATAAGATTCCAAAAAAATAAATCAACGCTATAAATCTGATTGTTGAAGATTAAAAAATTTTCATTTGCAAATCTATAAAATTAATCATTCAAGAGTCTCCAATTGGAAACACTAAAAATTGAAGAATTTTGCATTGAAAATTTTTGGTTACTTTTTTCTGAGTGTTCTTCATTTGAGAAAGTCTGTTCGCAATATAAAATCCGAAATCAATTTCCTATGAATTATTATTAATAGCTTATTAATTCATTTCTTTGCTTCTAATTCCTGGTAATATAAATTCTTTTATTTAAAGCAAATGTATACAGATAACTGAATTATGTTTAAAATAAACATTAAAATCGTACGAAAGTCCTCAAATCTGAAAAGGAGATGACCAAGTCTAAGGGTATATTCAGTAAATAGTGAAAATCCAAAACCAAAAAAAGGGCTTTATTTTCATCGTTATTCTTCTATAGACTGATGGCAAAAAATCGAAATACTAATTCAATTTTATCACAGAAGAAACAAAATGTAATATGGACAGCGATTTCAGAGTAATTTTTACCTGCAACAAAAATAATTATAATTTTGGGTACATGGACTTCTATATGGTTGATTGGTTAAAAATTTCACATAACATTATCAATTTACCCCCCTTCGCCTATGTAATGCGATTTTGATTTCTGTGTCTTAAAAATTGAAGAGTTTTCAATTATTGTAAATCTTCGAAATTTCATCATTCTAAAATTTCACCATCCAAAATTGAATGAGTTCGCATATTTTCAATTATAAATATCTTTAAAATGGATTAGTGTCACAAATGGAAAACATGAGGAAGGTTGACTGAGAGCCAATTATATACGTGGATTCCTCTTTAGTTGATTTGTTAAAAATAGTATGTAACAATATCAATGTACATCCCCACTAATGTAGCACATCGTAACATTTTTTCGACACCCCCATCCCACAAACAAGCTGTTGCGTAATTTATGGATAGTCCCTTATTGCAGCCGGGACCCAAATATTTGTAACGCAAACACTAGTACACAATCAAGTTCGTTTTCAACTGCATTAAGTAATATGTGAACAAATTAGGAAAATTACTGGTTCACCAGTCATAACTGAAAATACTGATTCAGCTAGTGACAATTTTACTGGTCCATTTGAAGAGAGTAGCAAGTAAATTTTAATTAGAAATAATAATAAAAAGTCAATATATTATGATTATCAAGGATTCAATGTTTCGTCAATGGCCCACACAGTTTTTTCAGATACAAGTGAAAAAAAATTCCTTTTCATATCCTCTTAACAATTTGTTAGGAACAAAATTATCATAGAATTAGCCCTCTCTTTTTTAGAAGCCCATCTTTGAGAAGCATACACAAATGCATGATCAATCAGGTGAACATCTCAGTAATAGCGACGCTAATTTTCTTGCCTTTGTCTGATTTTAGTTCATTAAAATTCGATTTGATGGTATAAAATGGTAAAAAATTGGGTTTTATTATTAAGTGTTACTTTTTGAACATATTTTTTTATCAATGTATCCTAATTTAATTATTGGGAACGTCGCGATTACTGGGATTTTGGTTTAAAATTTTTTTTTTTAGCTAGCCTTGAACAAACTGTTGATCACCTCAGCACTTTCTATTGATGAATATGTTTCAGAAAACAATTGTATAAGATCGAAAATTGAAAATTAGAGGAGGATTCAGGAAACAGAAAGCTGCTCGGGTTCAAATTGTTATATGATTGATGATGCTTTGATTTTGAAGTTAAGTATAAATAACAACAATGTTTTCTGTGAAATCATGTTGCAAACAATTAGTAACGTCACACAAAAAATATCTTTACACTTTTTATTAATTATTTTTCTTAAGGTGGCGTATTTTGTATTTTGATTGTAAAAAATTACATTAAAAATTAAATTTTTGTGAAATGATACATGGCCCTGACGGTTTACTTTTGGATTCCCCCGATTTAGGGCCAAGGCTTTTTGCAGGAAACCCCCGAAAGTGCCCTTAAACCGAGAGACTGATGTAATAAATTTACATCCTGGATTTACAGAGGAAAAAGAATACTAAAACAAAAGAGGATTTAGAAGAGGGATTTGTGACGTCAGTGAAGATTTGGCAATCTACAGGTGTCCTGCAAGTAGCCTTGTTACTAAATCGGGGCAATCAAAACGTAAGTAATCAGGGCCGCCTGAACCGTTTCCAATTGCCATGCATAATATTGTGCAATATACTTTACTGAGTACTCGCGCACTGCGGCCCTTCTGAGGCAATAATCACTATTTACGCTGTCAACCAAATTGTTAATACAGTAGTGGGTTTGCCCGCAGATAGAGAAAATGAGGATCCTTTCTCATCTGGTCATATGGTTGACGGTTTTCCTTACTTGTTTTGGTAAATATGATAATATAATGATATATCTATATTTTATTGAGCATTTTTATGGTTTTTCAATTAACAATTTGTTCAACGTAATCCACATTCTACCCTACTCTCTAAATTTTAATTATTTATTAAAATATAACTGATTTCCAGTTAAATTATAATAATTGCTGCAGCTGGAATTTAGTCACTGACCATTAGCAAAAATATACTGAACTAATCAGTGCTAAATTCTATACGCATGCGCACTATTCAAGCTTGTAATTGCATATTTTCAAAACATCTTTAATGTAAATGATCCTACGCGAACGAATTGAATACAAGAAATATTTTGTTTATTTATATTTTTTATTATAAGTGAAACCTTATAATTATTTCAATAGTGATGATATGAAAAAAGTATTGAGACGAAACAGCAAGTAGTCTAAAATCAAAAATTGTAATTGGAAAATGAACTTTAATTTCTGAGAAAAAATGGAAAGGAACATTTATTTTTTTCAAACAATCATTCTTCAGTCTATAAATCATCAAAATTCGTATTAATTTATCGCATGCGTTACAGTCTTTCTCCTATTCCCCTATTTTCCTTTTTTTCCCAGCTTTAAAAAAATTAATTATTTTTATTAAAAAGTTCACTTTTTCATTCCAAATTTACATTTTCGGGTGAAAAATTTGAGTCTTTTGTAGAAAATTCGTCTTTTTCATTTTAAAATTCAACAAGTTGATTAATATTTTTTGTTCTGTCCCTACTGAAATATCCTTCCTGTTAAAATGCATGAATCATATGAGTTAAATAAATAAATAATATATAATGAATGAATATCTGATAAGGAGTAAATAAATATATAATAAATGAATCATAGTTCGCGAAGCAGGCACCAAGCGCCCTCACTTAAGGATTTCGTAGAAACGGGTACGGTTAAGATTTTCCTTTTTTTGAAAAATTTTCAATTTTGTACGTTGATTTTTTGTGAAATTTGTGAATAATTTAATCACCGTTGAGCCTAGAAATCACTTTTAATCTTGTGAAACTTCATTGTTTATTTAATCTACTAATTCACATTTGTAATATTATGAAGAGATGATGAAACATTTGTAGTATTCATTTTAAGCGGTATATGCATACAACTTTGTTGTCGATAAATTGAAAATACAAAGTGAAATTAGATATTTCTGATAGAATCGATAATTTTTTTCATTAGCTTTTCTGCTTTTGGATCAAGTGTTATATTATATTATATACTTAATTCATACTTTTTTCGAAAACCATACATTATTCCTACTTCAAGGGCCAAGTATGACAACAAATATATGCAACAATTTTTATTCAGGAAAAAAGGCACAGCAATGCTTGAAGTTTAAAGAATTAAAATTTTAAAATCCGATGCACGAGATTGGAAATTGTTTGATTTCAAACCCAAATAATTTTAAATCTTCTAATTATAAGCATTTAATTAGAAATTATTCAATTTTGAATATTCTCAATTAAAACAGTAAAATTTCGGTAATTTTTAAAATTCACTTCCAAAAGTTTCAATTTGATTACAATTAACACTAATAAAAATTAGCAAATTTACGAAAATTCCATTACAATTTCCAACTGTTGTTATGTAGCAATGTCATCAGTGATTTTTCGTACCGCTTAATTTCAACATAAATGATCTGAGTTTCTCAAGGTAAAATAGTGACATGCGTGCGAGCGTTTAACTTTTATCAAATTAGTGAGGTAATAATAACTAAAATTTGCAATCTCACCAAACCACACACAATAATACATATACGCTACTTATGCCTGGGAAGGGGAAAACCATAAATATCTCAGAACAGTATATAGCCATGTACTATCTGATAATTCATTAGTTACGCTATTCTCATAATTTTTCGTTAATCATTTTCTCATACATTTTGAAAAAATGAAAATCCTTTGTCCACTGGTCCTAACCTTCGACGTTATTCTCAATTCTATTGGTAAGTAAGGAATGAATTAATATCATTTTTTTATAGTTAGCACATTGGTACATCTATTATACATGAATGTATGTAAAATACTATACAAACACTTTGATAATCAACAATCATTACTATTTTTATCATTTCTTTATTACTGAAGTATCGTAAAAATTATACAAATCAATAGATTTGATTTTGATCGCTCTTTGCCGAATTTTCAAATTTCAAAGGCGAAATATCAAATTTTCTATGTAAAACTCAAAACATCGGAAGTTTTCTACGGTTCCGAAAAAAATATCTTTCAGGGAGAAAAACTCAACAAACACAAAAAATAACGATTTTGAATTTAGTTTGTGACTTTGAAGTAAGGTAAAACAGATTAAGTGGATAAATATATATTTTTTTATTTTGAAGTAATAACTTGTAAATACGTTATGTTGGTAGAGGTGTCGTAACCGATTTAATTGTGTACAATACCCATCTATCACTGTTCAAATAAAGTTGAAAGTATTACACAATTGCGTACTTTTACTAAGCTTTTCGCAATTGAAGGTTCATAATTTTTTTTGAATAAGAAGATTATATATTTTTTGGAACTACTTGTCAAGCGCTCCCTTCACAAATTATTTCCATATTCAAGTATAATTGACACTCAAAACAGATATTCTAATTTTTTTACTTGGCAGCGATTCACTATACCAGGAATCTTGATAGGTTGTAACTGACTTATATGGAATAAAATGGCATAATCGCATTCCAATTTAAATATTTTTAATACATTGTTAACATTGCAAGTTGAAGAATTTTTCTTGTCTTTTCACAGAAATATCATCAGCTATGGAGCCTCAAACAAGGGACTTTCTTGCAAATTTTGGGATGAGTAACGAACATGCGGATCATCCAGGTAACCCTAGTTTAAATAAAAATTTATAACAGAAGTGTTAATTAATAAACAATTTTTATATTAAGAGTTTGAAACTATTAGTAATTTCTTGAACTAGAAAATATTAAACACGCACGAAACCTTGTCGTTATTTAGGCTCTTTTGTTTTTGAAGTATGCCGTTCCGTCAGGTATGTCCGTAGAATGAAAGACGAATCATAACTGTTTTAGCAAGGGCCTAATAATAATTACTTTTTGACAGATTTGACCCACAATGATTTTCTTATAATCAATTTTCTGTAATTTCTTCGCGTTTATACGAATTTTATTATAGAAAATCATTATACGAGTACACGGTGAGCATCAAACAACATCAACCTGAACTCCTTACTCAACGCCAGTTCTTCGCAGGATTTAATTCTATGGTGTTGCCCGAATATTCAAAGTGAAAAATTTGAAAAATCGTTTTTGTACAGTAAATAGTCGTTTTTTTCGAGTCCTTTTTTGAGAATTTCAATTTTTTTTTTCAATTCATAATTTCAGTTATAGTTACGTTTAATATGTAAAATATGTAGTGAACATTTTTCAGTAAACTTTTGTGTAAAACAAAAAGTGGTTCTTGGAGCCAGTTCTCGATTGGCACAACAGTTTATGAGAACTTTTTTGCTACTTATTTTCAGTGTCGCAGTGTAGGCATAATTGTAATTAAACAGAAAAAAAAATCAAAATTTGAATTTTCGAAAGAAGGGGTTGATCATTTTTTTTCAATTCTCGCTCAAAATATTCGAGCAACACGAGAGAATTGAATCCTGAAAAAAGCTAGCACAAATAAAATCTAAGCGTCATACATCTACAAAATTCCCTTAATATGTTTGAAGTCACTTGAAATTTCATTGCAATCTTGAAAATTGGTTGATATCTCTTAAAATCCCTTGATACCTTTGTAAGAATTTTCAAATCTATTCAAGTCCTTGAGATCTGCTAAAATCATTTCTAAAATCAGCCCGCGAAAATGTGCAAATCTCCTAAAATCTTTAATATACTTGAAGATTCTATAAAATCCTTCAGATCTTTTGAAATCCCTTGAAATCCTCGTATACGTTTGGAAATCTTCAAAATCCTCTAAAATCTCTTAAAATGTTTCGGAGTCTTATGAAATTCAATGCAGCTTATAATTAAACCTATAGTACAGTCGCTAATGACCCTGGCAGTTGATGCGACTATAAACATTCAATTAATAAATAGTAAATCATGAAGAAATGGTGGACTCCAAGTTTTTTTACGTCTAGTAATGATGAATGAGAATTTTTTGAAGATTAGGAAAAACAATGAGGATTTTCTAATTTCCAAGCGACGCTTTGAGCTTTTGTTCAACAAATAAGCTTGCTTGCGCAACGTTTCGGTAACGTAACGTTACCTTCACCAGGCACACAGTGATAAAAAAAATCTGCTCAATCGATTTAAAAGAAAAGGTGCAAGTAGAAGGTCATGTTTTAAAAAATTTTATTAAAAACACTCTTGCTTAAAATACTCAGTGTTGGAGAATATGCGCTGGTTCGCCATCTCATTGTTATCTTTCCTTATCCTCAAAAATATTCAATTCATAAATAATAAGAAAAATTCGTTAGATCTCATGTTTGCATTGAGTTCAGTAAAACTGGAAAAGGCGCTAGGTTTATCGGAATTCAGATCCCTTAAGATTAATATTTATTTAACCAAATATTTTTAGTGTAACGAGAAACCATCTTCCTCATTTTTCTATGCGAAATTTAAAGTCCAAATTGTTAATAATAATGAAACGTAACTTCGAAACTTCTTATATCAAGGATCAGAAATTAGCTTTTATCCAAATTCATTCATATCTGTCGAGTAGCAGTTTTTATGCTTTTTATTGAAAGTCGTTTGTAGGTTGGTCATAACCGACATAATATTTCTAAAACAAGGAATATTTTAGAAAATGTTGAATTTCTGTCTGTAAATCAATTTTTTTTACGAAAAGTGTTTGTTTAGATCTCCCACTTCTGGAAGATTTACAGCTTCCTGGGACATACATGAATTTCCATCAAATAGTTGAATTTTCAACAAAAAAGTTCAACTTTAAGCCAAAGACACGAATTTTCAACTTCAATCAATAACGTTAATTTTTTGCCGAAAAAGACGGATTTTCAAGAAAATAGATCAATTTCCACCAAAAATGAAAGAGTTTAATTGTCATTAAAAAAGAATTAATTTCCAACATGAAATTTCAACGACCAATGATCAACTTTTACTAACAAAATTCAAGGGAATTATTTTAATTTCACGAAATTAATTTGCAACAAAATAGTTGAATTTTTTACCAAAAAGGATGAATTTTTAACAAAAAAAGGTTATAGTTGATATTTGAATCAGAGGAGATTTCATTTTCGTATGAAAAACAGCCAAATTTAACCAAGAAGGAGAATTTTGAACCAAATAATAAATATCAAAACCAAAAGAGTTAATTTTCAACAAAAATGTTGAAACAAATAATAACATTTTTAAATAAAAAGATGAAGCTTTAACCAAAAAGATTGATTTTTCATCAAGCAATACAAATTTAAGAAAACAGAAATAATTCCCAACAAAATTGTTAAATCTTTCGAAAAAGAGACGGATTTATAACTGAAATCATGAATTGTCAACTATATGTTTGAATTTCAACCAAAAAATATAATATTCAAACTTTCAAGTAAAGAAATTGTTAAAAAAAAAATGTCCACAAAATAGTTAAATCTTTCAAAAAAGAGATGAATTTTGTACTAAAATTATGACTCTTCAATCTTAGCCTTCAGTAACTTTTAAGTCAAAAAATGAATCACAAAAAAATTAATATCGGGTCTAAACCAAATAATTTTTCTTTTCAAAAAACGTAGGATAATTTACGGATAATTTATTTATAAAATGAAAAAATCTGTATAAAAGCGCTGCATATCTTTCCGATCCAATTTTGAAATCAAAATGATCAACTAGCATTTACTGCGAAAACATTAATACTTAAACAGCCATTTACTTCCATTGAATTTATGTTAAAATCGCTACAAAAATTTCCCAGAGTTGATCCCTGTTTTTAATAACCGAATTATTAATAAATTTTCGGGAATCCAAATTCTGTCTTACCTCACGTACTTTAGAAATATGCAATCTTATGTTTCTTGTTGCAGAGTCAAGTTCACAACATGAGTGTTTACCTAATGCTGCCCCTATTCCTGGTGTTTCTGGTACCGGAAGATCATATTCTCTTGACAGTCAACATTCCCTGGATAGGTCTTCTCAGCCTGTCAGGTCCAGGTCCAGATCTCCTTCTATAAGGCCTCATCCTTCCAGGTGCATGGTTCCACCTACCAGGCTTCCTTCTAATGACAGAAGTGGATATGCGCTTGAATATCTTCCATTTGTTCGGCTTACTTCTAAACCGAATCCGCGCCGGATATTTGAACTTCGAAGATACACTTTTCCTAATCACAAAGATCTTAAATTGAGAGTCGGAAGTGATTTTTTCGAGCCTATGACAAAGCAGGAACAAATTGTTATGTCAACATCCGATGGTGAGGCTTTTGCTATATTGGAGAGTTCCAATGTTCTTGCTGGAATCTATTTGTATAAAAATAGACGTACCAAACGGGCAAGAATAAACGTAGTAAGCGGCGTGATTACCCTCTTAACCCCAGAAGAAGTCAAGGAAATTCCAGTAGGTTCCCAACGCGTAATCACAGGAAATTTTGACGTGAGCTTGGTAACCCGCAATCCTCCACGCCATTAATTTGATTTAAAATTCTCCGCTTCACTCACTGGAATTTCGTCACTGGTTTTATCAGTCAGGTTGGTTCATTCAATAGGCATGTAAATCATATCCCCTGCTGAGGGGCCATCCACAAATTACGTGACACATTTTTTGCCAAATTTTTACAGCTTCCCTCAATCATGTGAGAAGGCGTGAGAAAATAGTATGGAACATTCCTCCGGCCAATGTTACGTAATTTTTTAAAACATGTTCAGCTACATCTTATTTATCATGAACTAGTTTCTTTCTACCAGAAACACCTGAATTATCATTTCTTTGTTATATAGAAAAACATATGTTACGAATACAAAAGATATCATATATATATATATATATATATATATATATATATATATATATATATATATGCTATAATTTTTATTGTTCACAATTTCACCTAGTGACAATATTACTAGTCTAGTTGAAGAGAGTTACAAGTGATTTGTAATTAGAGATAATAATAAAAAGTTAATGTATTATGATTCTCAAGGCTTCAATCTTTTGTCGATGATCCAAACAGTCTTTTCAGAAGCAAGTGAAAAAAATTCCTTTCCATTCCCTTTCAAATATATTTTAGGAAGAAAATTATCATAGGTTTAACCCTCTTTCATGGCATCCCATCATTGAAAAACATAAAAAATCCATGATAAATTAGGTAAAGGTCCCAGTAATCATGATGCCAAATTTCTTGCCTTTGTCCAATTTCAGGTAATTGAAATTCCGCTTAATACTATAGAATGTCAAAAATAAATGTGTTTTTTTTTAGCTACCTTTGATCAAATTGTCGATCTCCTCAGCACTTTCTATTGCTAAATATGTATCAGAAACAAATTCAAGAAGATCGAAAATTGAAGAATGGACAAGGATTCAGGAAACAAGAAGCTGCAGGGAATGATACGTTTCATCCTTGTTATATTTTTATATGATTAAAATTGCTTGCTGCAAATCAAAAGTTTTGCAAGTCGAAATCAGAACTTTAAAAGGCATTATGAGCAAGAAATACCAGGTGTTGGGAGAAAAAATCTGATTATATATTTTCAAAATCTGATGGTTCTGATTCTTCGACTTTGTAGTTAAGAATTCAATGCTTGACTTGTAAATAATAGTATTGAGAATTAATTATGATTATTATTAATTATGAATAATAATAATGTAAAAATAAAATGTTAAACGGGACAAGACCACAATTTTTGTTTATAGGCAACTCTGAAATATTTTCATTCAGAATTTAATTGCCAAGAAGAAACTTCTCGCGCTTGCAACGCGCGAATTGGGAAAAACAATTTATACCATGAAATGATGTTGCAAACAATTGCTACCTCCAACTTGCTAATTGTCAAATACATTTTTTTATTTTCTTATCATTTTTACGCTCTTACCATAATGAGAAGGTATTACTTTTATGAAAAAACTGACTATCACGGATTTCTTTGAATCTCTACGCTTCGAGAGACCCCTGATTAAAAGGGGAAGTAGGAGAGGAAAGTGTGGAAAGGGAAGCTTCATCCTAATAGGCTACGAAACGCTTTTTGGTAGGCGCGCGGAGCCCACATGGCTAATTTCTGTCTTATGGCACAATTTCTGTCTTATGGCACAATTTCTTCTGAAAAAAATATTTTCAAACAAAGTTTGGTTCGCTTAATAGCGGCATCCACGGAAATAATGTGGAAGTAATGGTTACATACGACTACAGAGAATGATTTGGAAGAGGGATTTTCGACTCCAGCGAAGATTTGGCATTCTACAGGTGTCTTGTTGCGAGATGATTTTATAAACTATTATTTATTTGACAGTGGACATGTTTTGGATAGTGTGCTGTTTTAATTATTGATTTTAAAGATGTGGGAAGCATATTTAGCGCCATTATCATGGGATAAGATAATTTATTAGATAAGAAGTATAAGCATATGTTATCTACGTATAAACTACACGTTTTTCTTAGAATTCTGAAATTTTTACACATTTTACAAGTAACTACAAATTTAAAATATAGTATATTCCTCAAAGAGTGCAGAAGGAGTTTTTTTAAACATTCCAAACGTTTTGCAAACACATGACTTAAAAATTAAGCCATTTCCCTTTCAGGGTAGGTGTGACATTACTCGATTCGGGTAGTGTTTCTAGGTGGATAGTTTCTTGTAGTAAATAACTACAAGTGTGGGCTCACCAGGAATATATTATCATTTAAGATTCAGCGCTAAAAATCATACATGATCCGCTAGTTGTAGATGTAGCTGAGAGCCGTTTATACCACTGGCAACTTTTACGTAGAATTACTGAAGACATTTTGAAAATATTTTAATTTCATGAGCTCAACTTTTGAGGGTAAAAAAGGTTTCTAACTTTCTACTTTCAATAGAATGAAATGTGTAAGCATTCGTAGTGGCCCAGAGTCGGCATCAGGCAGGTTGTCCAGTGTCGGCACCTTTTTTTTGTTGCGTGTAGAAATATTTGAGAAGGACATCTAGGATCAGTGTTTGTTCTGGAGAGATCACTTCAGCGATTTACAATTTACTCCATACCGACGGCAATATTTGTGGTTTACTCATACGAGTAAATGAAAATTATTGTAAAAGTCATTAATATCTTCAACAATTTCTTACATTTTATTGTGATTAGAAACTTCAAATCAAAGTAATCAACTTCATGCATCGAAAACCAATGTTTGCGCAACTTTACTCATATGTGTCGAGTGGCAGTTGCTACGGTTTTTATTGAAAGTCGTTGGTAGGTTAGTCATGACCAAAGTCATATTTCTACAAGAAGGAATATTTAGAAAAAATTTAAAGTGCTGTCCAGAAAATAATTTATTTACATTCGAAAAGTCTTTCTTCAGATCTCTCACTTATTTTGGAAGCTTTAAAGCTTCCTAGGATCAATGAAAAATGTTTCCAGAAAGTTTTAGTCTTCAGCAAAATACAAAAATTTGGAACAAATAGTTGAATATTCAACCAAAAACATTATTTTAAAACAAAAATGGAATCATTAAATTCTCATTTGAAAAATTCATAAAAATAAGTGTTTAACAAAATAAGAAAATTTTAAATCAAAGAGATGAATTATTAACTCAATGGATTTGGAACTTCAGGCTCGCAAAAGAATTTCAATGTTCTGATACCGGGCCGAAACTCGATGGTTTTTCTTAAATAAAAGTATAGAACATTTTTTCAGCAGCTCAGTTTAAAAATACAAGCTCTTGACAGTTGAGCTCTGTTTTTAATAACCAAATTTTCAATAAATTGCCGCTAATCCGCATTTTTTCTTGCCATACTCAGTATAGAAAAATGCAATCTCATGTTTCTTCTTGCAGAACTAAGTTCACTTAATGGCGCACCTATTCCACGTGTTTCTCGTGCCGGAACTTCTCATTCTCTTGATCGACATCATTTTCGTGAAAGGTCCAGGTCCAGGTCTCCTGATGCCAGGCAACCTTCTTCTGGGCTTCATCCTGCCAAACCTACTTCTCCAGACAGGTCTTCTCCTATAAAGCCTCTTCATGCCAGGTGCGTGGTTCCACCTGCCAAGCTTCCTTCTAATGACGAACGTGTATACCTTGAATCTATCCGGCTTACTTCTTACAAGAATTACTGCCGGATATTTGAACTTCGAAGGTACACTTTTCCTGTTCAAAAATAACTAAAATTGAGATTAGGAACTAATACATATGAGCCTATGACAAACCAAGAACAAATTGTTATATCAACATGCCATGAGGAGGTTTTTGCAACATTGGAAAGTACTAATGTTCTTGCTGGAATATATATTTATTGTAAAAAGAGTATGAGACAGACAAAAATAGACATGAAAAGCGGCATGGTTGCCCTGTTAACCGCAGAAGAAATCAAGAAAACTCCAGTAGGTTCCCGACGCCAAATCTCAGAAGTTTATGAAGTTACCTTGGTGAACGGCAGTCCTACACACTCTTAGTTCAGGAATAGTAAAAGGCCTTATTTTAGGAGACTTTGTAAGGCAGATTCAAAAAATGCAAGAACTCATCTTAATTGAGTTATTGGGTCAAGAACCTCAACTAACGAAGAGTTCAATACCGTTTTATATATTATTTTCAACGTTTAATGTTGAAAAATGTTTGTGATTTTCCACTATAGAATATATTTATCTTTCGGGTTTAGTTTTTTTATTCAATTTGTAGCCATTCTTTCGCTTCCAACCTCCTTGACATCAACAAACTTAGCAAATGAGTCGTTTAGGAAATATTTGCAATCTGTGGAAGGTGGACTGCTGATACAAAAACAACTTACACACCGTAATCTGCTAGAGCATTGGCTCATCGGGGCTGTTGGCGGTCTGAAACTATGTGCAGGTGTCTGCCAAGTTTATGGAGTGAATACTAGGTAATTCTGAAAAACATTCATTGATCCCAAAAAGGAGATTTAGGGAATGCTATAACTCTGATTATTTTCTTTTTACCAAAAAAGTCATGGATATAGATTGTTCAAGTTTCTGAGTACTATATATATATATATATACATGGAATTTTTTCATCTTGAAAGAAATGGTTATAAAAATTTTTTAAATGCTCATAGTTTTTGAATTTTCTTCCAAAATAGCTGGTTAACGAACTCTGGTTTCTTCTTAGGTCCTTAAAAAGTGTGCCAAAGAACAGTGCAATCTGATATATATTTCGAAAGTTATTGTGCCTACACGATACTAGACTACAGATTACACACTACAGACAGACAGACTTCTTCGCAAAAATTGTTTTTTCTGACTCAGGGGTTCTAAAGACGTTGAGATATGATGAAAACGGACAAAGCGACATTTTACATAAAATTAATGCCTTCTCATTAGAATGAGAATGTAAGAAATGCAATTGAAAACCGTTGATTAAACAAAAACTAAGCTTCGTTGAGGTAGAGAAATTTTTTTGCTTGTACTCTTTTATGAAATACAAATATCTCAGAAAGACGAGCTGATGAGATAAGATAATTCATGAGGCAAGAAATATATAGCATATATTGCCTGATGTGACAAAGGGGCAGTGTAATCATTAGCTACCATATTATCCAAATTCTTCGTTAATAAAGTAATAATTTTTTCCACAGTTAGAAAAAATGACGATCCTATCTCCTCTGGTCGTATCATTGGCAGTTATCTTTAATTATATTGGTAAATATTATAATCTTATAGTATATATACATATTTTTATAAATATTTTTAAGGTTTTCGGAAATGAAAATTTGTCCGACCCAATCCGCATTATATTCTACTTTCTAAATTTGAATGAGTAATATACAACTGATTTGCAGGGAAATTCCAATAACTGATCAAGCTAGAAATCAGTCACTTGAAATTTAGTAAAAATATTCTCATTCAATTAGTATTTATTGCTATATGTATGTGCACTATACATACTTGTAATTATAGATTTCTTAAAAATTTTATATTAATATAATCTTACACAAACTTTATAATTATTTAGAATACCTTTTTCATTATTTGAGTAATGATAATATAAGACAACAACTGACGCATAACAGGAATTAGTACTATTTATTTATCATAGAAATTACAGTCTTTTCCTTATTCCCTTCTTTTCCATTTTTCCCTATTTTTGGTTAAATGTTCAGAAATCACTTGAACTCCTGTAAAACCCCTTGTAATATTTCTTGAAGAATATCCTCTTGTGTGTGATGTAAGAAATTTTGTAGAAAGTTTCCTATAATTTAATTACAAATTAAAAACAATAATTTGGTGAATTTTACGTATGATTTATCAAGTTTATTTTACCCTTCACTCTTTTCATATTAATTCCCTCTTGTTATATTATGAAGAGATTAAAAACCATTTTTAGTATTTATTTACAGCGGTATATACATACATTTCTGTTGAACAGAAATGGACAAAATAAAGTAAAATCAGATATTTCTCGTCAAATCTACAATTGTATCCATTAGGTTTTTTTTTCTCTCGTACTATTCTGGAAGATTTTCTATACCTTTTGAGTCTATTAAGAGACAGATGTCCAAGAGCATACTGCAAAGTAATAAAAAAGTCTTACTTTCAAAAACTGATTTATGTTTTTGTTTAAACCACACATTATTCCTAAACGAAAATTGAAAGTGCCTGAAAATAACTTTGGATGTTGATGCTTGTAGTGTAAAAAATTAAACCTTCTAATACGGTTTTGCGCGATTAAAAATTATTTAATTCCAACCACATTTAATTTCAAATTGTCTATAAGCATTCAATGAGGAATTATTCAATTTTGAATATCATCAAATAAAATAGTAAGATTGTTTCAATTTTTGAATTTCAATTTTAAAAGTTCTAATTCTATTTCAGTTGACAACTAGTTAGCGAAAAATTTGAAAATTTTCGTAAATATTTCTCATTATGTACTTGCAAAATTTTGTAAAAGTGTCCGTATTGTAGCAAAAACTTGTAGTATTTATTAAACTTATTTTGGCGATTTTCTTTGATTTCAACAATTGTTCAATAAACAACAACAAAATTTGACAATAATTCTACTTAGGTGCTGATACAAAATTATCATTATTGACATAATTTCTTTGCTACTTAATAATTTCTTGCTACTTAATAATAATTAGACATATTTTTGAAACTTCCTCATATCAATTAGTGTTTTATAGTTTTTGCATAGGAAATTTTGTACCTCACAAAATTCAATTCGGATCGCTCTTTGACGAATTTTCAATTCTTGAAAGCGAAATATAAAATTTTCTCTGTAAAACTCAAAAAATCGGAAGCCTTTTACGTTTCCCAGAAAAAAATATCTTTGAGGGAGAGAAATTCAATAAATGCAGGATTTGCAGGATATTTGAATAAGACTTTAAAGCAAGGCAAAATAGATTAAGTGGATAAATATATTTGTCTGACTTTGAAGTAATCACTTGTGAATAAATTATATTGGTAGATGTGTCGTAAACGATTTAAAAGCATTACAATACCCCTCTATCATTGTTCAAGTAAAGTAGAAAATTTTCCACATTCGTGCTTTCTTACTAATCTTTTATCAATTGAAGGTTCATAATTTTTTTGAATCTAAAAAATTACATATCTTTTATGAATAAGTCTCAACCTCTGATTTCTGGATTTATGTTGATATTAAAGTATAGTTTGCATCTAAAATAGATATTTGCATTTTTTTTCTTCGTAGCGATTCACTATACCAGGAATCTTGATAGATTGTAATTGACTCATAAGGAATAAAATTGCATGATCGAATTCCTATTTTACTATTTTTAGTATATTGTTAACATTACAAATTCATTCATTTTTCGTGTCTTTTTACAGAAATAGCATCAGGCATGCCGCCCAAAACACAGGACTTTCTGGAAAATTTTGGCATGAGTAACGAACATGCGAATAATCAAGGTAACCCTGATTCAAATAAAAATTTATAACATGAGTGTTAATAAATAAGCAGTTTTGATATTAACAACTCAAAACTATTATTTATTTCTTGAACTAGAAAATAATAATCACGCATGGAACCTTGTTCTTAATGATTCAAAGAAAAAATTTTGAAGAAGGATACCAAAGCGGAATTTTATTTTTTTATTTGGAACATTTTGAGGCTCTCTTCCTATTGAAGTATGCTCTTTCATAGGATACTTCTGTGAAATGAAAAAAAAATATAAGTATTTTAGCAAGGGTCTACTAATCATTACTTTCTTACAGATTTTACGCAGTTTTAGGAAAATCAGTATGAACTTATAATGATTCTCTTAAAACGAATTTTTCACAAGTTTTTCGCGATTGAAAAAAATGCATCATAGAAAATCATTATATAGGAAACTATTGTAGGAGAATCAGCATTAAAATAAATTATGAAAAATACCAAAGGAATTCATGTGAATGTTGACAAATTCAATAGAATAGTTTATTTAACAACACTCGTAAGTCTATACAAATAAGCTCTAAGCAGCAAACATCAACAAAATTTCCAGAATACCTTTCAAGTTACGAGATTCATATTGCTTGAAAGTATTGGGAATGTATATAAATAATTCAAAATTCCACCCCAAGTACGTAAATAAATCATTATTCTGATATTTTCACATTATTTATTTCTATACTGATTGTCTTACAATTACAACGTAGAATTTTTCATCGCATCCAAGACTGATAATCTTATTAAAGTATCTAGGGAATTAAAAGCACCAGGAGCTTTTATACAAGGTCGATGACTTCGATTATTGATAATATGTCGAAAATTGATAATTGTTGAGTAGATTACAGAAATAGTAAGTCATCAGACGTAATTTACAAGATCTGGTCAGGAGTAGAATTTATTTGAGCAAAGAAGCAATTGGAAGATCAAGAAGAGCTTGTTGCACCAGCAGAGGGCATATTTCCACCGGAAGAAGAAATCCTAATATTTGAATCTGAGATAAAAGTACAAAAGAAAATAAGGAGCTTATGACAGATGATTCAAGAAGAATGAACTCGAATTGGCAAACAAAGAAGAAACTCCCAACAATTAGAGACGATTCCTTCAAAAATAAACTAAGCTTAATCGCAAAGGAACAAGACGTACTGGATCGCGAAGCTGACCAACAAAAGGATGATGTTAATGAAAAACCCGATAGTACTGGAATGATGGAAAATATATTAAATATAACTTCCACGGCAAAGAAATTGATCAAGCGGGATAAAACTTAAGGCAAAAATTTATAATCTACAAGAAAACGTCAAAATGGTTTTAAAAGGTGCAAGATTTTCAATGATGAACATCATCCTACAGAGCAGTGCTAGAATTCCAAAGCAGCTTGCATGAAGCGAATTATCGGACAAATTAATGTCAATACAATTGTGTCTCGAGAAGTAATGGAAAGATAAATTCTGCAATTCAATTGGACCGATTGGACTTAGATCTTAAAAAGGATACTCCGTCACCACCGATGAAAAAGAACTTTGTGAAAAAATCAAGTTTGGTTTTTACTGCATTTTGCGGTATTAAATGTAAACAAGCCAAGCAAGGTTTCAGATATCTTTGGTGCAACAGCTGAAGTCAACGGTAAATCAATCAATGATTACCATTGAACAGGGCATGATTGATCAACGTAACTATACTGAGTCTTCATATTTTTCCGAAACTATCAATTTGCAATTACTGCAGATATATATGTGAAATGTTCAATCGTGTAGAAATAATTGAGGGAGATATCTAGGCTCATTTTCTCATCTGGAGAGATCACGTCGGCGATCCCAGATAGTAGCTTTCTATTTTCTATTTCTGTTTATCCATACGAGTAGTTTAGAATTAAAGCAAAAATGTTTCAATTTTTCAGGTTTTGTTACATTTGATTCTGATAATAATCTTTGGATCAAAATCATCCACGTTCACGCATCGAAAACTAATTTTTACCCAACTTCATTCATATCTGTCGATTGTTAGTTGTTACTAAAAAAAATACAAAAGTTTTCAACAAATAGTTGAATTTTTAATAAAAAAATATTATCATGCATTTAAAAAAAAATGTGAATCTTAAACAACCAAAGAGATGAATTTTTAACTTGACAGATGAAATACCTACCAAAAGAATTTTAACCAGTGTTTAATTTTCGAAACAAAAAAATTGAATTTAAACTAAAATAATGAATTTTCAACAAAAAAAATTAACCTTTCACCAATAAGGCTTATTTTCTTAGCCAAAATGATTATTTTTCAACAAAATACAGTGAAAAAGAATTAATTTACAACATGAAGTTCTAACATGAAGTTTCAACCCAGTAGTTTGTATTTTTAACTAAAAAGATTAATTTTCAACCTAGAAGATAGATGAATTTTCAACTAAAATTATGAGTCTTTAATCTTAATATCTGGTAACTTTTTAATCCAGAAAAAGAATGACCAAAAAATCAATATTCAATTCTGGAATTTCATTCTATTTATTTCCAATAGCTTTGCTACAGATTTCCCTAGTACTAAACACTTCTGAAATTCTTACAAGTTTTCAGTCTCAACAAGGACAGTCTTAGAAAATTTGGAATTTCAGGGTCGCAGAAGCATTTCAATTTTATAATACCAGGCCGAAACCTAATTTGACAGACGGTTATAACTTGGGCGTGATATAACAACTGAGACTCGACAGTTGTTATTCATAAAAATTTATGACAATTAATCTTGACAATCATTCTGATATGCATTTTGCTGAGAAAATAAAAAATTCTAAATCTGTTTAAAATCTTTACATATCATTTTGATCCATGTTCTTGCAGAGTTGAGTTTACCTAATGACGCACCAATTCCTCGGCTTCCTTGTACCGGAACTTCTTATTCTCCTGATCAACATCATTCTCGTGAAAGATTCAGGTCCAGGTCTCCTTCTGCTAGGCAACCTCCTGCCGGGGTCGGTCCTGCCAGTACTTCTTCTCCAGACAGGTCTTCTTCTGTAAGGCCTCCTGCTGCCAGGTGCATGGTTCCACCTACTAGACTTCCTTCTAATGACAAACTTGGATATGGGCTTGAATATCTTCAATCTATTCGACTTACTTCCCGCAAGAATCCACGCCATATATTTGGACTTCAAAGATACACTTTTCCTGTTCTTGAACAACTCAAATTGAGATTAGGAACTAATACATATGAGCCCATGACAAACCAAGAACAAATTGTTATATCAACAGCCGATGATGAGGTTTATGCAATATTGGAAAGTACTAATGTTCTTGCCGGAATGTATGTTTATCATAAGAACAGTATGAGACGGACGAAAATAAACATGAAAAGCGGCATGGTCACCCTATTAACCCCAGACGAAGTCAAGGAAACTCCAGTAGGTTCACAACGCCAAATCTCAGCATATTATGAAGTAAACTTGGTAAACCGCAGTCCACCACAAAGTTAGTTCAATTGAAAAACAATGTAAAATTCATTTCTTTAGAGGATTGTGAGAGGCGGAAGAAATAATGCAAGAACTCATCTTATTTAAATCCATAGGCCAATAAACTCAATTGAAGAAGAGTTCAATACCATTTCGTGTAAGATAGAATGTTGTTTCAACTCTCTGCCTTCGTCTCGATTGAGTGACGCTCCAAGTTGTCTAAATCTTTTAACATCAGGGTATTTCTTAGTTGGTTCAGCGCTAAAAAGTTATACATCATCCGTCAGTTTTAGATGTAGCTGAGAACCGTTCACACCACTGGCAATTTTAATGTAAAATTAACGAAGATTTTGGTCATCATCGCGGCGAGATCATGTTCATTCATCACAACAGTGGTATAAACGGTCCTCGCTCAAGCCTAACTTAAGATTTGATGTTATTGTTTAATCAAAGATTTCGAATTTTCCACCCGCGACATATGAATTCAGACGAATAATGAAATATTATTCAGGCGATGATAAGATTGTTCGTGTAGTCAAAGTTAAGACTCTCAACTCCGAATTTGTTCAACGAATCACTCAGCTTGTTAAAATAACGGTACACAGATGACTCATGTAAGCATTAAAAATTTTTTTATAGGTTAATTGAAAACGTTGTCACGTCACGCCGCAAGGTGACGAGTATGTTTAGCATAATTTAGGGACTATCGGTACGGACCTAGGAGCTTCTCATATTTGTTCGGTTAGACCATTCGGCTATCTTAATGTTTTCGTCTACTCAATTCCTGAAGTTCAATAAATTAAATTATTGTGTTACAATTCACAAACAGTTTTGGTTCTATAAAAACCCTCCCCTTCAACAGCTCCAGTGGGAAAGATCATCAGGCACAACGACAAAGTCGTTGAAAGTTCTTACAGTCCACTCTTTTCAAGGTTTCTTCTTTTTTGGACTTTCATCAAATTTTAAGCACCAGCCGTATAACAATCAGCTCTAAATGAGAATTATAATTTTCAGGTATCCAATACGCTACTGTTTTACATATATTTTTCCATTTCCAAAATTTTTATTCAAGGACTCAACTTTTAATGGTCAAAACTGTTTTTGATTTTCCACTATAGAATATATTTGTCTTTCAGGTTAAGATTTTTCATTGAATTTGTAGCCATTCTTTCGCTCCCTAAGTTCTTTAAATCAACATACTTAGCAAGTAAAAATCGTTTAGAAAATATTTGAAATATGTGGAAGGTGGACTGCTGATGCAAAAACAACTGACTTACCTTCATCTGCTAGAGCATGGCTCATCGGGACTGTTGTACGTATAAGACTATAAGCAGGTGTATGTCAAGTTTATGGAGTGGATACGTGGTACTTCTAAAAAACCATAATTGATCCCGAAGAGGATGGGAGAAGGATCCAGATGAAGATTCTTTCTAGGCCAAAGGAGGCTACGAGTAGGCCGTCTATAAGGTGAAAGTAAAGGGTATAAGACTGAACAGCATCTCTATACTATACAATAGAACTGTTAAAAATACTAGGTCAGCGATTTATAAGGAAGGGATATCGATTACATTTTCTTATCAAGGTTTTGTTCCAAAGACGTACTAGTGATTCAATTCGAACACCAAGAAGAGGAATACGTCAGCCCGTGGTAATTTGCCCCGCAAACCTGCCATTCGATTATTCCTGGGAGAATGAGGATCAATTGATCTTGGCTTGGAAAAAAGAAACTAGAAGACTATTCTATAAGGCCAGGAAAACTAGAGACTGGAACTTGTTTGATATTCGTGTAGCAGGATATACCAACCAAATAAAGTTGGCTAAGAGGAACTCATGGAGTAATCATTGTCAGGGCATTTAAAACGTATCTGATACTGCGAAAATTCAAAGAGCCTTAAAGAAAACCTCACGTGTCCACTGAGGATATTAATATTGCCAACAAGTGACATGATAGAAACACCTCGTGCAAGTTCATTTCTCTGATATCCAATTTGGGTATCCGTCGGTGGAGGGGGCTGTTAGGCTAAGCTCCTATGATGGTCCAGATCAGAGGACCATCAGGGATAACTGAAGGTTGGTAAGCCATTCTAAATACAAACCAGTCGATTTCCAAAAAAAAAATTTCAAAAGAATGGTAGAGACCTCAACCAAGAAAGATTAATTTTCAACCGAACCAGGCGATACACTGAAGACTAATATTATCGAATCATTTTGGCTCATTTTGACCCAAAATACATTAATTTTCCAACAGGAAAATTGACTGCTCTGCCGCGAATGATGAATTTTCATTCTAAAATGACGAATCTTCAACATAACTGTCGAATTTTCGACCAACAAAGATGAATTTAGCAAAATGGTAGAATTTTCAACAAAAGAATTAAGCGTTCAATAAAAAAATTTAGTATTTTAACAAATAGGCGAATTTTTAATCTGCAAAGACGAATTTAAAACCAGAAAATTTCTTTTCGACCAAAAGATGAATTTTAAACAAAATAAATGAATTTTCAACAATATTGTTTAGTTTTTGAGCAAAAAGTCAGATGGTTTGAAAAAAAGTTAACTTTTATCCCGCAAAAGAAGAATTTTTAAAAGAGAGTTAATATTCAATCAAGTAAGGTAAATTTCACCTAAATATGTGAAGTTGTCGCCAAGAATGGAATCGTATCTACCCAAATAGTCGAATTTTCAACAAAACACATAAATTTTCTTTCAAATATTTTAATTTTCCACTTATAAAGAAAGAATGTTCAACCAAAAATTGAATTGCTATATTTTCAGATAAAAAGTTAATTTTAAATTAAATTCATTCAGAAAGAAGATCTCCTTTCGCTCCGCTGGGATTCGAACGCTAGGTCAACTGATTTCCGGTCAGGTGTTCTAACCACTGAGCTACTAGAGAGATCAGAAGAAGAATCCCTTTTCTCAAACACGCTTTATTTTTCAAGATTTTATATACAAGTCAATTTTTACTAGGAATCTGTATTATCATCGGAAATGCTAAAGAGCAATCAGAAGAAAAATCGTTTCACACACACTGTGAAAATGGAAATCGACACTATCGATTAAAGTTATATCCTCTAATACAGAAAATATGTAACGTCATCTCAGACTAGATGTAGCTATAAGTTAAACAAATTTTAAATTAAATTTATTCAGAAAGAAGATCTCCTTTCGCTCCGCTGGGATTGAAACGCTAGGTCAACTGGTTTCCGGTCAGGTGTTCTAACCACTGAGCTACTAGAGAGATCAGAAGACCTGGCGCTCGAATCCCAGCGGAGCGAAACGAGAAGATCTTTTTTTCTGACTTGATTTAAACAAATTTTTTTTTCATAGCTCCATTTAGTCTGAGATGACGTTAAATATTTTCTGTATCAGAGGATATAACTTTGATGAATACTGTAGATTTCCATTTTCACAGTTTATGTGAAAAGATTTCTCTTCTGATAGATCGTTACCATCTCCGATGATAATACAGATTCCTAGAAAAAGATAATTTTTGTTTAAGTGGAAGAAACGAATTTCTAAGAGAGTGGTTATATTTTTCAAATAAACAGTTTAACTTTAAACGAAAGAGTTGAATTTTCTACTCAAGTAGTTTAATTTTTACCCAAGGATATGAATGATCGACAAAAAAGTTAATTTTAAATTAAACAGTTTAATTTTCTATTAAATTTTTGAAGTTACAAGTCTGAAGGACGCAGTTTTTACAAAACTGCTTAATTTCGAACCACTAATATGGATTATCAAACATGTAGTAGTTAGTATTTGAATAAAAAAAAATGTTGATGAAAACAGTTGATTGTACAAAAGAAAAAAAACGAATTGCTCAAAAAAATTTAAATTCTTAACAAGAACAGATTGATATTATACCACGCAATGGCATCTTTAACCAAAAAGGATGCATTTTTAGCAAGATGAGATTGAATTTAAAAATGAAATGTTGATTTTTCAACCAAGAAGAGTAATTTTCTGCAGGAAAAGATGAATTATACACAAAGAACATGCGCTTTCAACCAAGTACTTAAATTTGCAACTAAAAAGCTGACTTTTTAACGAAATTAATCAACTTTTAAGTGAAAAAGTATCAATATTCTGCCAAAAATGGAATAGTTGACTTTCCAGTTACAAAAATTATTATTCAACCATTAACGAAACTGATTTTCAACAAAATATTTGAATTTTGCAACCAAAGAGATAAATCTTCAACCAAAAAAATGAATTCTTAACAAAGTAGTTTAACTTTGTAGCAACTTAACCGATTATTCTTCATAATTTTTCTATGAAATAATATTGCATTAATTAGTGGCTTTACATTATTAATTGTCAAATAAATTATTCACTTTTCTTATAATTTTTTTTGTAAGACAATATCACAATTCCTGGCTGCATATTACTATTAATGCAGATGGAAATGCATCATTTATAAATCTGATATCATACTTTTTACTGAACAATTACTATTTATTGGAAGCTTCTGACACTGTCCTCGTGAAAAATTTCTATTTCACACGGGAATATTATGGAATTGTTTTTAGGTCTGCATGGATCTAAAAATTTTTTTTTAACTTTCCAGATTATTAAAAAAGATCTTCCTAAACTATGCCTCGTTTAGGTCGATAAATTTGTTTCCTTGTACTATTTTATGAAATACAAATATCTCAGAAGGACAAGCTGATGAGATTAGATACTTCATGAGACAAGGGATATATATATTACATTTATTACATAATGCAACAAAGCGATAGAATAATCACTATTCACTGGTAAAAAAATTCTTCGTTAATAAAGTAATCGGTTTGTCCACAGTTAGAAAAAATGAGGATCCTTTCTCCTCTGGTCGTATCATTGGCACTTATCTTCAATTATTTAGGTAAATATAATAATATTATAGTATATATTTTCGCAAACATTTTTGAGGTTTTTGCAAAAAAAGGAAAATGTCTGACGTAATCCGCATTGTATTCTACTATCTAAATTTGAATGAGTAATGTACAACTAATTTTTAGTGAAATTCTACTATGTACTGAAGCTAGAATTCAGTCACTGAAAAGTATTAAAAATATACTAACTCAATTACCATCCTACATTTAATGTTAAAACAATTAATTTCCAGCCAAAGAAAAAACGAATTTCTAACATTATTTTGTAAAAAATCTAATTTTTTGTTGCGAATTCAACAATTTTGTTAGCAAGAAAACTGTTTTTTATTTACAATTATAATCTTTTCTGTTTGGCTCAATTTTTTGGTTTGAAGCTTCATCAATTGAGTGATTTCTTTAACCGGAAATTAATTTTTTCATCTGAAAATTTGATGATTCCATTTTTCGTTTATATGCAATCCTTTTATATAGATTTCAGAATTTTTGTTTGATCAGCAAATTTCGTATCAGAATGATTCGATATTCAAGATCAATTTTCCGTTATAAATCTTCATGCGTAGCAACTGTCGATATAAGAAAGTTGTTTTTTCTTTCTGCGACAATGAAATTCCAAATGATGATTTTTTAAGAAAATGAATTAATAAATACTTATGCGTGAAATGAATGTTGGTGCTATATTAATTTCAATATAAAACGCTTTAAAAAATGTTTTTTCAAATATAATTTATTGATTTTTTACCAAAAAGTTGAATGTAACTAGAAAGAATAAATTTTAAACCAGGTAGTGGTATTTAAGGCTAAAAAATATGAATTCACCACCAAAAATGTAACAGTTAAATTTCTAGTTTAAGAGTTAAATTTTAACAGAGAAAAATTATTTTTAAGAAATTGGTAGAATTTTCAACCAAGGACATGAATTTGCAACTAAGATTATGAATTTTTTACCAAAAAAATTAATTTTCAACAAAACAGCTTAATTTCAAACCAAAAAAGGTGAATTTCTACACGGAAATGAAGAATTTTCAACTAAAATGATGAATTTTTAACTTTTAATCAATCTTCAACTAAAATAGTTAAATTTCAAACCAAGAAGATTAATTTTCTATCAAAATAATAAACCTTCGACACGACTGTTTAAACTTTCAACCAAGAAGATTAATTTTCTACCAAAAAATACGAATTTTCAACTAACAAAGTCAATTTTCCACTAAAAATGGAATAGTTAAATATTCAGTAGCAAAAACGAATTTTGAATAAAATGGTTTAATCCACAACCAAACAAGAATGATTTGTTAGTCAAGAAAGAAGTTTGGATTTTTAACTTGAAAATACGAATTTTATACAAAATGGTTAAACGTCCACTCCGAGAATATGAATTTTGAATAAAAAAAGTTCATTTATAACCAAAAAAGATGAAAGAGATTAATTTTCAACAAAAAAATATAGTTACGTTTCATTTTTGGGTACCATCAATTCAGTTCGCATTTAATTAGGATAACGTGCGAATGAGGAAAAGATGGGAATGGGAAAAGACTGTAAAGCCTCCGATAATAAATGGAAATTTCGACGAATAATAAACTGAATAAACATAGTTTAAATTAAAATTAAAGTTAATTTTTAGTACTTTAAAAATATTATCTTAGAAATCTGAAATCTTAGAAATCTATATTTTGTTGAACATTCGTTTTTTTCGGCTGACAACTAATATTTTTAACCTAAAATTTAACAAAGCCATTTTTGGTTAAAAGTTTTCCGTTTTTAGTTGAAAATTCGTATTTTTTGGTAGAAAATAATTCTTCTTCCTGAATAGCACAAAACTTTCCTGATTTTCCTGATTTCCTGATTCCTGGAACATTCCGATTGAAGATTCGGAGAATTCCAAAAAATGTTCAAGAAAGGTTCCCGAAAGTTCGAACTAAAGGTTCATCATTTTAGTTGAAAATTCTTTTTTTTTAATAGTAAATTTAAATGTTCCAGTTTGGGTTAGTAATTTATGAGTTTATAATAACACATTTCATTAAAAATTGATCTTTTCCAGTAGACAATTCAACAATTTGTTGGAAAATCTAACAATTTTGCTAAAAATTAATTTTTTTTAGATTTAAAACTAAATTTCAAATGGAATTATTTATTTTTGTGCGGAAATTCTCCTTTTTAGTTGAAAATTGGAAATTTTGGTTAGAAATTTATAAATTACATACATTGAAAAAGCGTTTTTTTTTTATATAAAATTCATCTGCTTGGTTGAAAATTCACCGTCTTTGATAAAAATACAATATTTTGACCTGAGATCTGAGGAACTTAATTTCATTCATAAGAATTTCTTCCTTCATTTTCCTGAACATTCACCTTATTCCTCCTGTTTTTAGAGCATTTTGGCCTGTGGAGACTGTTATCGATACTGAAATTCCCGAAAATAATTAGAAACTTTCAACCAAGTAGTTGAATTTTCAATCAAAGTGATTAACCTTTAAACGAGAAGATTAATTTTCTACTAAAAAGTCAAGTTTTAAAAAATATACATGAATTTTCAATTAAATAGCTGAATTTTTTACTGATGAAGGTGAATTTTCAACCAAAAATGGAATATAAAAAATGTCGGATTAAAAAATTAATTTTTAAGACAAAAAGACGAATTTTTCACAAAATATTTAAATCTCCAACAAAAGAGATGAATTTTCAACTAAAATTATGAATCTCCAATCTTCATTCAAATTTTTAGTTTAAAACGTTAATGAACAAAAATAAGTATTGAAATCTGGAAAGTAATTTTAGTTTTTTCCAAAAGCTTTGCTATAGATTTACCCAGATCTGTCTCCCACCAATAGAAGATATACAAGTTTCTAGTATCAGCAAGGAATGTTTTAAAAAAATTTTAATTTCAGGGTCGCAGACAAAAAAACTAATTTCTTATATCGCTCTATGAATCTCTATGGCTCAGGAAATTGTCTATTTTACCTGTAAAACATGTTTCTTTGGATTTAATCGGTTTTCAAATTTCAATAGACATGTAGACGGTGAAAGGCAATTGACCTTGAACATCGGATCATTCTGATACGCAATTTGCTAATCAAATAAAAGATCAGAAATCTGCACAAAAGTCTTTCAAATATCATTTTGATCCGATAATAAGATCAAATTGATCGACTGGCATTTACTGCGATAACGCTTATTCATGAACAGCCTTTTACTGCAATTACATTTATAATCTTATAGTCTTGCCTCAAGAACATTGGAAAAATCCAATCCTCCGCTTCTTGTTGCAGAGCTCAGTTTACAATTCGACTGTTTACCTAATGGTGCTCCTATTCCTGGCATTCCTCGTACCGAAGCATCTTCTTTTTTTGATGGACAACATGCCCCAGAGAGGTCTCCTCCGCCTGCGAGGTCCAGGTCCAGGTCCAGATCTCCTTCTATAAGGCCACATCCTTCCAGGTGCATGGTACCACCTACCATGCTTCCTTCTAATGACAGCCAAGGATATGGGCTTGAATATTTTCCATTTGTTCGGCTTACTTCCAAACCGAATCCGTGCCGGATATTCGAAATTCGAAGATACACTTTTCCTGCTCATAAAGCTCTTAAATTGAGAGTAGCAAATGATTATTTCGAGCCTATGACAAACCAGGAACAAATTGTTATATCAACATCCGATGGTGAGGTTTTTGCTATATTGGAGAGTTCTAATGTTCTTACTGGAATCTATTTGTACAAAAATAGACGTACCAAACGGGCAAAAATAAATATAGAAAGCGGCCTGATTACCCTCTTAACCCCAGAAGAAGTCAAGGAAACTCCAGTAGGTTACCAACGCGGAATCACAAGAAATTTTGACGTGAATTTGGTAAGCCGCAATCCCCCACACCATTAATTTAATTTATAATTCTCCGGTTCACTCACTGGAATTCCGTCACTGGTTTTATCAGTCAGGTTGGTTCATCCAGTAGGCATATAAATCATTTGCCCTGCTGAGAGGTCATCCATAAATTACGTGACACGTTTTTAGCCAAATTTTTGCTCCTTCTGTCAATCATGTGTCAAGACGTGATTAAATAGTATGGAAAATTCCTCCGGCCAATGTTATGTAATTTTTTAAAACATGTTCAGCCATGTCTTATTTATCATAAACTAGTTTCTTTCTACCCGATACACCTGAATTATAATTCCTTTTTTATATAGCAAAACATATGTTACATATTATGAAGGGGCACCAAATTAACAACTCATTGCTATGCTTCTGAATGAGTCAATTGGCCATCATCTTTCGTGATTTGGAGGAGGGGGGGGGGGCAGATTGACTGGAGACACCGGTCTGACCGGCGGCTATCGGGTTTGGTTCCTCAAAGATTTAAATGCAGAAGATGATACGACTGCAGAAGATGATTTGGAAGAGGGATTTTTGACTCCAGCGAAGATTTGGCAATCTACAGGGGTCTTGTTGCGAGATGATTTTATAAGCTTTCATTTATTTGAAAGTGTATATATTTTCGATGATGTGCTTTTTTAATTATTGATGCTAAAGACGTGGGAAGCATAGTTTGCGCCATTATCATGAGATAAGATAATTTATTAGATAAGAAGTATATAGCATTCAGGGGCGATCACAACTTATACGAAAACTAGGGGCCCCTACCCAAATGAGTGGGTGAATTCCCAAAAGGTTGGGTGGGTGTTAGTGGTTGGGGGTGGATAAAATATCATGAAATGCAGACTTTAACTAAAATTGAACTGTAAACAATATAATACCTGCACCACCAGTCTTTATACCCTTCAGATTATTTATACAAAAAATCAGACAAAATGGCTTCGCGTTTCGGACTGAATCCAAGTTTTGCGATGTACACTCGATTTCCAGGGCCCTTAAGTGCTTCTCATCTTATTCAACTATTCGGCTATCTTAATGTTTTTGTGTACTCACTTCTTGAAGTTCAATAAATTGAATTATTTTGCTACAATTCTCAAATAGTTGTTGTTCTATAAAAACCCTTCCCTTCAACAACTGCAGCGTGAAAGATCAGGCACGACACAAATCGTTCAAAATCCCCAGAGTCCACTCTTTGCAAGATTTCTTCTGAAAATAACTTACTTACCGTAATCTGTTAGAGCATGGGCTCATCGGGGCTGTCGGCGGTCTGAAACTATAGGCAGGTGTCTGCCAAGATTATGGAGCGGATACTTGGTGATTCTGAAAAACAATCATTGATCCCAAAAAGAAGATTAGAAGGATCCAGATGAAGATCCTTTCCAAACCAAAGCAGGCTACGAGGACAGCAGAAGAGCAGCTCTCCTCATAACAATTTAGGGATGAAGCTGATTCCTAAATGAAAAGCGTAAACGCCTTGGATTTGTATTTCATCCAAATTAATTTTCACTACTGTAAATCTGCGTTGGTCATCTTAATCAGACGTACTACTAGTAAAATACGCGGCTCTTGCTAGGCTTCCAAAACCTTTGTGCTATAAGGTTGAAGTAAGACGCATGAGTCAGAAAAGCGGCTCTATAATCTACAATAGAACTGTTAAAGACACTAGGTGAGCGATTTATATGAAAAGGGATATCGAATATATTTTCTTCTTAAGGTTTAGTATCAAAGACGTAGTAGTGACTAAAATCGAACACCAAGAGGAGGATGTCAGCCCGTGGTGATTTGCTCAGCATAACTGACAGTCGGTTCTCTAGACCCGCCACCATAAGAGGAATGGAGATTTAGGGACAGCTGTTAATCCTGATACGATTAGGTATAAAAACCCAAGAGAAACTGAATGGGACAAATATAGGGGAAATCTATAGGAGTCATTGGCAATTATTCCTGGGAGAATGAGGATCAATTGATCAGCTGGAGATTGCTATGGGTAAAGTGCAGAGGGCCATACATGAATCTTATGAGAATAATTGTCATCCTCATATTGAAAAACAGGAAAAGAATCTTGGTAAAGGAGGTTGATAAGCCATTTTAAATAAAAACCAATCAATTTCACAAAAAAAGAATTCAAAGAAGTAGTAAAATCCTCAACCAGAAAAGATTAATTTTCAACAGAAAGCTTGAGAAATTTTACCAAAGAAGACAAAGTATCATTTCAATAACTTTACATTATTGTAATTCATGATATGCATTTGTATTGAGAAAGTTTCTGAGAATAGTTCAAGTTTCTGAGTAATATGGATAGACGTACATGAAATTTTTCAATCTTGAAAGAAATGGTTTCGAAATTTTTGAAAATGCTTTAACTTTTTGAATTTGCATCCAATATAGCTGGTTAACGAACTCTTTCTTCCTTTTGAGGTCTTCAAAAAGTGTACCAAAGAACAATCCAATCTTATATATCTTTCGTAAGTTATTGTGCCTACATGATACTACAGACTACAGACTACACACTATAGACAGACAGACAGACTCCTTCGTAAAAATAGTTTTTTCTGACTCAGGGGTTCTCAAGACGTGAAGCTTTGATGAAAATAGACAATGTCAAATTTGACATAAAATTAATACCTTCTCATTAGAATTAGAATGTAAAAAATTCAATTGAAAGCAGTTGATTGAACAAAAACTATTTAAGCTTCGTTGAGGTAGAGACATTTTTTTGCTTGCACTCTTTTATGAAATAAAAATATTTTAGAAGGACGAGCTGATGAGATAAGATAATTCATGAGACAAGAAATATATAGCATATATTGCCTAATGTGACAAAGTGGCAGTGTAATCATTAGCTACAATATTATCTAAAGTTAGAAAAAATGACGATCCTATCTCCTCTGGTCATATCATTCGCAGTTATTTTCAATTATTTAGGTGAATATAATAATCTTATAGTATATCTATATTTCCACAAACCTTTTAAAGGTTTTTGCAAAAAAAATGTCTGACGTAATCCGAATTATATTCTACTATCTAAATTTGAATGAGTAATATACAACTGATTTTCAGTGAAATTCTAATAACTGCTGAAGCTAGAATTCAGTCACTGAAAATTAGAAAAAATATACTCATTCAATTAGTGTATATTGCTATATGCATGTGTACTATATATACTCGTAATTACAGATTTTTTGAAAATTAATATAATCTTACACAAACATCATAATTATTTATAATAACTTTATAATTATTTTGGTAGTGATTATATGAGACAACAACTGACGCATAACAGGATGTACATAGTACGAAATCAAAGAGTGTGCTATGGAAAATTAACCCTATTTTCTGAGTAAAATTTACAGGTTTCCAAACTAATATTTTAAAAGCATGAAAAATCGACCTTAATTTTCATTAAAAAAATTATTCTTCAGGCTATAAATCATCAAAATTCCTATTTATTTATCATAGACATTACAGGCTTTTCCTTATTCCCTTCTTTACTATCTTCCCCTATGTTTGGTTAAATGTTTAGAAATCACTTGAACTCGTGTAAAACTCCTTATTATAATTTTTTAAGAATATACTGTTTTTTATCCTCTTGTTATATTATGAAGAGATTAAAAAACATTTTAAGTATTCATTTTCAGCGGTATATGCATACATTTCTGTTGAACAGAAATGAATAAAATGAAGTAATATCAGATATTTCTCCTAAAATCTACAATTGTATTCATAAGTTTTTTTTTTGATCTCGTACTATTTTGGAAGACTTTCTATACCTCTTGAGTCTATTGAGGGACCGATGTCCAAGAGCATACTGCAAAGTAATAAAAAAGTCTTACTTCGAAAAACTAATTTATGTTTCTGTTTAAGCCACACATTATTCCTACTTTAATGTACAAGTATTAGAACAAATATATTAAATAATTTTATATTCACAAAGGAGAGCCACAGCAACATATTTTATCTCGAAAAGACGTCTCTAAACAAAAATTGAAAGTGCCTCAAAATTACTTTGGATGTTGATGCTTGTAGTTTGAAAAATTAAAACTTCTAATATGGATTGGCGCAATTAAAAATTATTTAATTTCAAACGCTATTAATATCAAACGTCTATAAGCATTCGATGAGAAATTCTTCAATTTTGAATATTATCAATTAAAATGGTAATATTGTTTCAGTTTTTGAATGTCAATTTTAAAAGTTCTAATTCGATTTCAGTTAACAACAATTGTTCAATAAACAAACAAAAAATTCAAACAATAATTCTACTTAGGTGATGGTAAGCAATTATTATTATTGACATACTTTCTTTGCTACTTAATAATTTCTTGCTACTCAATAATAATTAGACATATTTTTAAAACTTCCTTATATTAATCAGTGTTTTACAGTTTTTGCATAGGAAACTTTATACCTCATAAGATTCAATTTTGATCGCTCTCTGACAAATTTTCAATTTTCGAAGGCGAAATATAACATTTTCTCGGTAAAAATCAAAACATTGAAAGCCTTTTACTTTTCCGCGAAAAATCATCTTTGGAGGAGAAAAAATCAACTAATCCAGGATTTGCAGGGTATTTGAATCAGTTTTTAAAAGAAGCCACTGGCAAATTTCGCTTAAATTTTTTCCCAAAAAATAACGATTTTGAAGTTTTTTTCAGGCTTTGAAGTGAGGTAAAATATATTAAGTGGATAAATCTATTTTTTGACTTGAAAGTAATCACTTGTGAATACATTATGTTGGTAGAGGTGTCGTAAAGGATTTAAAAGCTTTACAATACCCGTCCATCATTGTTCAAATAAAGTTGAAAATTTTACACAATCGCGTTTTTTACTAATCTTTTCACAACTAAAGGTTCATAATTTTTTTTAATAAAAAAAAACACATATCTTTTAGAAATAAGTCTCAAACTCTGATTTCTCGATTTATGTTGATATTAAGATATAGTTTGCATCCAAAACAGATATTCGCAATTTTTTTCCTTCATAGCGATTCACTATACATGGAATCTTGATAGATTGTAATTGACTTATAAGGAATAAAATTGAATGATCGAATTCCTATATGACTATTTTTATTTTATTGTTAGCATTACAAATTCATCCATTTTTCTTGTCTTTTTACAGAAATATCATCAGGTATGCCGCCCAAAACAAAGGACTTTCTGGCAAATTTTGGGATGAGTAACGAACATGCGAATCATAAAGGTAACCCTAGTTCAAATAAAAATGTATAGCATGAGTGTTAATGAATAATCAGTTTTCATATTAACAATTCAAAACTATTATTCATCTCTTCAACTAGAAAATATTAATCACGCATGGAAACTTCTTCTTAATGTTTTAAAGAAACATTTTTGAAGAAGGATACGAAAGCGGAATTTTATTTTTGCATTCAGAACATTTTGAGGCTCTTTCCCTGTTGAAGTATGCTATTTAATAGGATACTTCTGTAGAATTAAAGAAGAATTATAAGTATTTTTGCAAGGGTCTCTCTTACAGATTTGACAAAATTTAAGGAAAATCAGTACGAACCTATAATGATTTTCTCACAACCAATTTTTTACAAGTTTTTCGCGATTGAAAAAGATGCATCATAGAAAATCCTTGTATAGGAAACTATTGTGGAATAATGAGCATTGAAATAAATTATAAAAAATATCAAAGAAATTAATGTGAATGAAGACAAATTTGATGGAATAATTTATTTCACAACACTAATGAGTCAATGCAAATAAACTCTAAGCAGCAAACGTCTCTAAAATTTCCATAATACCTTTCAAGTTGCTTCAATTATTACTGAAATTTCAAAAATGCTTTGAAAATCCTGTAAAATCTTTCAAAATGTTTTGAAGTCTTACGAGAGTCCTTGAAATTCATGGAATTATTAGAAAGTCTCTTGAAAGAGATTCAACACCCTTAAAATTAGTGGTAATGTATGTAATGTAGTAGAAACTGTTTTAAAATCCTATAAAATCTGACGAAATCGTTTCAATTAATGAAAATTCATTGAAATCCACTAATGTATTTCAAATATTCGAATTCTTTTGGCATTGTATAAAATTTTCACGAGTCTTGAAAATTCCTTAAAATCATTCAAAATCATACCTTAAATAAGTAAACAAATAATTCTTTTGATACTTTCACATCATTGATTTCTATACAAATTGTTATATGAACGTATCTAAGGAATTGCAAGCACCAGGAGCATTACACAAGATCGAAGGCTTCGATTATTGATACTATTTCGAAAATTGCTAATTGTTGAGTAGATTACAGAAATAGTAAGTCATCAAACGTGAGTTACAAGACCGCGTCAGGAGTGGAATTTATTTAAGCAAAGAAGAATTTGGAAGATGAAGAAGAGCTTGTTGCACTACTAGGAATGGAAGCTTCTAATGTGTCTCCTAAGGGTTACATTTTTCTTGTATCTCTTCCCTGTTCCTTTACACACTCCCCACACACTTTCTTGGTTGTGGGAGGGGGACCTACAGTTTAAGGTGTGTTTCAAACCACTAAGAGCAACAGCTTTAAGTACTTAGAGAACCTTTTTCTCTAGAGATACCGGTCCCATTACTCTTTGGTGATGAACAACTCCCTTACTAGGCTAGTGCTCACCGCATGGGCTGCCGAGGCTTAAATGGCCTTACGTATTTTAGAAAAATGCAAGCTTATGTTTCTTGTTGCAGAGCTGAGTTTACCCAATGACGAACCGGTTCCTCGGCCTCCTTGCACCGGAACTTCTTATTATCCTGATCGTCATCATTCTCGTGAAAGGTTAAGGTCCAGGTCTCCTTCTGCTAGGCAACCTCCTGCCGGGGTTCGTCCTGCCATTTTTTCATCTCCAGACAAGTCTTCTCCTATAAGTCCTCCTCCTGCCAGGTGCATGGTTCCACCGACAAGGCTTCCTTCTAATGACGAACGTGGATATGGGCTTGAATATCTTGAATCTATTCGGCTCACTTCCCACATGAATCCGCGCCTGATATTTAAACTTCAAAGATACACTTTTTCTGTTCATGAACAACTCAAATTGAGATTAGGAACTAATACATATGAGCCTATGACAAACCAAGAACAAATTGGTTTATCAACAGCCGATGATGAGGTTTTTGCAATATTGGAAAGTACTAATGTTCTTGCTGGAATATATATTTATCATAAGAACGGTATGAGACGGACGAAAATAAACATGAAAAGCGACATGGTTACCCTATTAACCCCAGACGAAATCAAGGAAACTCCAGTAGGTTCACGACGCCAAATCTCAGCAAATTATGAAGTAAAATTGGTGAATCGCCGTCCTCCACACTGTTAGTTCAATTGAAAAACAATGTAAAATTCCTTTCTTCAGAGGATTGTGGGAGGCAGAAGATATAATGCAAGAACTCATCTTAATTGAGTTCATAGGTGACATATGAATTGGGACGAATAATAGAATCTTATTCAGGCGATGATAAGGTTGTTCATGTAGTCAAAGTTAAGAATCTCAACTCCAAATTTGTTCAACGAATCATTCAGCTTGTTAAAATAACAGTACACGTACGACTCATGTAAGCATTTTAAATTTTGTTATAGGTTAATTGAAGACGCTGTCACGTCACGCCGCTTCTCATACATATTTGTTCGGTTAGCCCATTTGGCTATCTTAATGTTTTCGTCTACTCACTTCTTGATGTTCAATAAATTGAATTATTGTGTTACACTTCTCAAACAGTTTTGGTTCTATGAAAACCCTTTCCTCCAACAGCAGTCGTATAACAATCAGTTCTAAATGAAATATGTAGGAGGTGGACTGCTGATACAAAAACAACTCACTTACCTTCATCCGCTAGAGCATGGCTCATGGGGACTGTTGGATATACAAAACTATGAGCAGGTGTATGTCAAGTTTATGGAGTGGATACGTGGTACTTTTAAAAAACCATTATTGATCCCGAAGAAAATGTGAGAAGGATCCAGATGGAGATCCTTTCTAGGACGAAGGAGGGTATGAGTAGGCCTTCTATAAGGAAAAAGTGTAGGGTATAAGTCAGAACAGCCTCTATACTCCACAATATAACTGTTGAAGGCACTAGGTCAGCGATTTATCAAAAAGGGATATCGATTACATTTTCTTATCAAGGTTTTGTTCCAAAGACGGAATAGTGATGAGAATCGAACACCAAGAGGAGGAAGACGTCAGCCCGTAGTGATTTGCTCAGCATACCTGCCGTTCGATTCTCTGGGCCCGCCACCATCTAAGAAATGGAGATTTAGGGACAGGTGATGATCCTGATCCAATTAGGTATAGATACACAAGAGCAGCTCAATAGTACAAATATAGCGAAAATCTGGAGGAGTCCTTGGCAATTATTCCTCGGAGAATGAGGATCAATTGATCTTGGCTTGGAAAACAGAAACTAGAAGACTATTTTATAAGGCCAGGAAAACTAGAGACTTGAACTTGTTTAATATTTGTGTAGCAGGATATACCAACGAAATATAGTTGGCTAAGAGGAACTCATGGAGTGATCATTGTCAGGGCATTTGAAATTTATCTGATACTGCGAAAATTCAGACAGCTTTAAAGAAGACCCTACGTGTCCACTGAGAAAACTGATTTTGCCAACAGCTGACATGATAGAAACACCTCGTGCAAGAAGATGCAATTTTTACCAAAGGAGATAGATTTTCAGACCGAAAAAGGCAAATTTTTTACAAAAAAGTTGAATATTTAACCATAAAAGGCCAGCCGATAGATTAAAGATAACTATTATCATAACACTTTTGGCTTATTTTGATACAAAAAACATTAATTTTCCAACAGGAAAATTGACTTTTCTGTCACAGATGATGAATTTTCAATCCAAAGGACGAATCTTCAACATAACTAAACATAAATAACATAGCATACACTAAGCATAAAAAACATAACAAAATTTAGTTTTTTAACAAATGGCCAAAAATGGAATCGTCTCTACCCAGATAGACGAATTCTCAACAAAAAACATAAATATTCTTTCAAATAGTTAAATTTTCAACTTATAAAGAAAGAATGTTCAAGAAAAAATGGAATTGCTATATTTTCAGATAGAAAGTTCTCAATTTTTAACCACTTATATGGACTATCCACAAAAAAGTTCATTTTCGACCAGATACTTGAATTTTCAACTAAAATTATAAATCTTTAACTAAAAGAAGAAAATTTTTTACGAAGTAGTTCAAATTTAAGCAAAGTAGCAAATTTTTCAAAAAAATGCTGAATTCTGAAAAATAACAGATTGATATTCTACCACGCAATGGCATCTTTAACCAAAACGGTTGCATCTTTAGCAAGATGAGATTCAATTTAGAAATAAAATGTTGGTTTTTTAACCAAGAAGAGTAATTTCCTACAGGAACAGATGAATTATACACAAAAAACATGAATTTTCAACCAAGTACTTAAATTTTCAACTAAAAAACTGACTTTTTAACGAAACTGATAAACTTGTAAGTAAAAAAGTATCAATTTTCTGCCAAAAATGGAATAGTTGAATTTTTAGTTAAAAACATTATTATTCAACCAGAAATGAAACTAATTTTCAGCGAAATAGTTAAATTTTCAACCAAGGAGATGAATCTTTAACCAAAAAAATGAATTCTTATCAAAGTAGTTCAACCTTGTAGCAACTGAACCGATTAATTTTCATAATTTTTCTACGAAATTGTATTGCATTAATTAGTGGCTTCATATTATTCATTTTCAAATAAATTATTCCCTTTTCTTATAATTTTTTCTATAAGGCAATAAAACAATTCCTGGCTGGATATTACTATTAATCCAGATGGAAATGATCCAGATGGAATTGCGTTGGAAATTAAGTTAATAGCTTAAGACTGATACTTTGTCAAAAGTGACATAGCACACTTTTTTGTTGGGGCCGAATTTCATTAAAAATAAATATTTCCAATCAAAGTTTGATTTATTTATTAGTCCTGTCCGCGGGAATATTATGGAATTGTTTTTAGCTCTACATGAATCTAAAACATTTTTTTCAACTTTCCAGATACCTTAAAGAAGGTTACGACAAAATTGTAAATGGTTTGAAAAATATCGGATATAGAATAAGAATTTTTTAGAAGCGCAATAAAAAAAGATCTTCTCAAACCAAGCCTCGTTGAGGTAGATAAATTTTTTTCCTTGGACTCTTTTATGAAATACAAATATCTCAGAAGGATAAGCTGATGAGATAAGATAATTCATGAGATAAGAAATATATTAAATTTATTACATGATGAAACAAAGCGATAGAAAAATCATTATTCACTGTTAAAAAAATCTTCGTTAATAAAGTAATCTGTTTTTCCGCAGTTGAAAAAAATGACGATCCTTTCTCCTCTGGTCGTATCATTGGCATTTATCTTCAATTATCTAGGTAAATATAAATAATATTATAGTATATCTATATTTTTTAAAACATTTTTGAGGTTTTTGCTAAAAAAAAATGTCTGACATAATCCGTATTATATTCTACTATCTAAATTTGAATGAGTAATGTACAACTCATTTTTAGTGAAATTCTACAATGTACTGAAGCTAAAATTCAGTCGCTGAAAAATAGTAAGACTGTACTGATTCAATTACTACCGTACATAAACGAGTTAGATTAAAGAAATACTTCATTAATGAACTTCCAACAAATTACTTAAATATAAAGTTGAAACAATTAATTTCCAGCCAAAGAAAAGAACAATTTCTAATATTATTTTGTAAAAAATCTAATTTTTTGTAACTGTTTTTTTACTGAAAATTATAATATTTTCTGTTTGGCTCAATTTTTTGGTTTGAAGCTTCATCAATTGAGTGATTTCTTCAACCGGAAATTGATTTTTTCAGCTGAAAATTTAATAATTCCATTTTTCGTTTATATGCAACACTTTTATACAGATTTCAGAATTTATGTTTGATCAGCAAATTTCGTATCAGAATGATTCGATATTAAAGATCAATTTTCTGTTATAAATCTTCATGCGTAACAACTGTCGATATATAAGATAAGCAAACCTTAATTGGCTAATCACACTTATTTTGCTAAGTGGTAATTTAAATTTTAAGTATGACTCTGTTGTTGTCTGTCTGTGACTGAGATGTCTGTAAATTGTACTGTATCCTGAGTTTATAGCTTTGTCCATAATATAGCTTTTTAAATTGCTTTGCCACGTGTTAATGATATTCTCGAACCTTTTTTTAATCTCTCTGCTGCACAAAGTACTTTGTTGCGACCACAGAGTGAAGTCTCCTGTTGCCTCGATGATATCTTTAATTTGAGATGCCCAATTGTAACATGGCTTTCTTTCATTCTGTTTGTCAAGATCAATAAGGCTATTATAACAAATCCTTGGAAACTTGTCTTCTGGCATTTCTAGAATTTTGCATCACCAGCTCATAGCTAGTTTGATTACACATAATTTTAATGCTTCTATACCTGTCTCTGGAAATAAAAAATGATTTGGTGTGTTTTTTGGCCACCTATAGAGTCTTTTAAAATATTGTGTTTGCACTCATTCGATTTGCTCTACATAACGTAGAGCCCATGTTTCGGAACCGCATAAAGTTGTAGTGTTTACAATAGAGTTTAATAGTTTAATTTTGGCGTCCCATGACTGATTATTACAAGTATATAGAATTTTTTGAATCTTTAACATCGCTGTTAATCCTTTTCGGATGAAAAATTCTGCCGCTTTGCAAAACTTTGCTGAACAAGAAATGGGCAATCCAAGATAAATATAAGAATTCTGGAATTCGAGTTTCTCGTTTCCTCAAAAGATTGGTTTTAAGTTTTTGCAGTGTCCAGTTTTCCTCATAGGAACGATTTTTATTTTTGTTACATTTAAATTTGAACCATTTACGAGACAGTAAGACTTTAAAGTCTTAAGTTGATTTTGCCCGTCGTGCCAAGATCTTGCGAAAACTACAAGGTCGTCCGCGGAGAGAAGCATTAGGATCTCCTTCGCAGAGGACACGGGAATTCCCTCCATGCCGTTCCTTCTAAAAAATGTGACAATATCATATACAAATAAAATGGAAAGGAGCGGACTTGGGCTATCGCCCTGCAGAACGCCCTCCGTGACGTCTATTGGCTTCGAGTATTTGCCTCCACTCTTTACAATAAATTTGCAAGCATTGCAGTGAAAAGTTTAGTTACTGAATTGAGGAGACCCATGCCTCTATAGTTATATGGATCATTTTTATCCCCTTTTTTGTGCAACATCAACATTTCTGCTATCCACCATCTTTCCGGAATGATTTCCGTGTTTAATACCACATTGAATACATTAAGCAAATAATGTTCCCCGGTTGGGGGTAAGTTTTTTAGAATTTCGTTGTTGATTTTGTCTGTGCCAGGGGATGTGTTATTTCTACAGTTCTTTAAGCAACTATGCAGTTCATTTAGTGTAAAATTTTTATCAAGATTCTGGTGTGTCGCAGTGAAAAAAGGAACAGATGAGAATGTTCTACTGGGATAAACTCTTCCGTAAAATCGCTCCCATGCTACTACATCGAGTCCGTTTATATGTGGTTCTTTAATTTCGATTTTTTTACTGTCTTCCAGAACTCCTGACTATTATTTACATTAAATAGCGATATTATCATTTAGTTGCGATGGTCATTCTTAGCCAGTTTAATAGTTGCATTATACTTGTCACGGCTATACAAATACTTATATAATAAAACTGGTTATTATTGCTTCGCCTGTACTTCCTATATGCTTTTCTCGTTTCAATTTTCAAATTATTGCATTCTTCATCAAACCATGCAGTTTTGGGCGCACACACCTGACCCCCTATGCAAACCTGTTTATTAATCAAGTATTTCGATTCCTGGGCAGCGTGTTGTATTGACGTGACAAAATTGTTGTGCAAATCATTACTATTGTCACTATTGAAATATAGATTTGTTGATAAGGAGAGATATGTATAAAATTTATATCATTCAGTTTCGTCCCATGTGAGCTTATCAACGTACATAGACTCCCCGTAAGTTATTTTTGTTTTTGTTTTCAACAATTCTTCAGCTTTTATTGTGAGTATTACCATCATATGAGCAGACTTTTCTGTAATAGGGCTTACGCAAAGGTCATGGGTCATATCTAAAGTGTTTATACTAACCCAAAAAATATCAATCACGCTCTTTCCATTGTTCGTAGTGATATATGTGAAGTTTGCAGGTGTGTCTGAGCGTGTACGCCAATTACATAATATGAAATTATTTTCTTCCATGCTTTCTGTAAGCATTTTGCCTCGTTTCGTAATTAATTCATCAAGAGACAATCTTTCGTTATACATGCTAGTTAAGTAAAATAGATCTTTGTCGGAAGAATTTAGGTTATTTAATCTCGCATTAAAATCCCCTGCTACTATAAAATAAGTATTTTCAGAATAAGTTTCAGTCAGGTTAGTTCAAATTTCGTTTGAATATTCCACGCCGAATTCCGTGTTTTCTGTTGGGGAACAGTAAATATTACCAACTATTAGTGTTTTATCAGGAAGTTCTAGCTTAACCAAGAGCCAAAGATTGGAAATATCTAATAATGTAGCTGATAACAAACTATCCTTTTTAATGAGAGTTATTAGACCTCCGCTTCCCCTCCCTTTACTTAATTCTTTTGTCGCGCAACTTGAAAACATTAAATAATCGGCAAGAAAGTTTGGGAGTCTGACAGAATCGGTCGCCAGCCACGTTTCCGCCAAACCTATCATCACGTTACTAGTTATACATTTAATTTGTTTATTATCTAAAGCGTAAACGTTACCGAGATGATGACTTTGAGGAGGCGCTAGATGAACATTTATCTGGTGGACATCTCTTCTAATTTCAGCGAAATCCCTTCTAGAAGTATGTTTATCATACTGGTCATGCTGGTAGTGAGTTCTTCGAGGATTTTTTCGGCTGTTAGTGGCAATCTCGTTGTAGTTGTGGTACTGCGCTTCGGCGAATCATTCATCTTCAATTTCTCCAGCTTCATCATCTTGAGAGCATTTATCTTTCTCTGATTGATCACTCTGTTTTAGGTATATATCCATAGAAACATCCTCTCGTTTTCTGAATTTGGATAGGTTGTCCTTACTAGGTTGACCCCTCTTTCTCTTGTGTACAGTTTTGGCATCTGCGGATCCCTGGCTCTTGTTCACCGTGATTGGGTTCTTCGTGGTATTTGAAGTGACTGGGACAGGCGTCAGAAGATCCTCCAGTTTCATGGATTCAATTTCTTCGAGCGTATAAGATTTGTTGTTAATCCAGATTACACCATTCGTCACTCGCACCTGTGTTCCTGTCTCCTTTAATTGGGTTATTATTGGACGGCACTTACTGTAGAGTACTTGACTGTCTTTGTCTATATCATTATTAATATGCATGTTGGTCCCTTTTAGTTTCGAGCGATTTTCCATGATGACACTCTTAATATAGCCCCCTGTGAATCCGAGTGGTACTGGTCTATTATGATCTACACTTGGCCTCCCCATTCTTCTCAGTTGATCGACAACATTGATGTCTATTGTGATTCCCAGTGTCTCTTTTAGGATACCTTGAATATTGTTAAATAGAGAAATTCTTGTTTCCTGGATGGTTTCGGTTAGACCGTAGATGGCGACATTGTTTCTTCGTTTAATGTAATCAATGTTTCTGTCCTGTCTCGAAGCCTAGTCACTTAGTGAATCGCAAGTGTCTTTGATTTTCTTTATGCGCTCTGGGTTTTTTTTGTATTTCTGCTGAGTGCTGGCATATTAATTTTTCAACCACGTTTTCTGTATCTCTTTTAATATTAGCCTGGAGAATTTCCAGGCATTTTGTAAGGGAATCCTCTGTTATGTATTTATCCCTTTTCAGTTTTCTATTATTATTGCATGCACGTTTCAGTGTGTTAGTGTGTTTCCAATGGGCATACCCATGTTATGCCGACTCCATATTGACACCTATAAACACCGAGAGAACACAACGCAGCGAAACTCGATACAGTATGAGTCACTTGATTTTCAAATTATGCATGTTCGAGAGTTTTCTGCCAATAAATTTCTATTCACTCTGCCAATTTTGCAGCATTTTATATCATTCTTATAAGCACGAAAAACTGCACAAGTGAGTATAGGTTTCATAATACAATCACTACACTGCCGTCAGTAGATCGAGAAATTTGCGGAGCGTCCGAAAACACGTCAATCGACCTCGGCCAACCGAGGACAACCTAGAAAATTCAACAGCTTGGTGGAAATTCTAATAATTTTGCTCAAAATTAATTTTTTCAAGATTCAAAACTAAATTTCTACTGAAATTGTTTATTTTCGTGCGGAAATTCTCCTCTTTTAAATTAAAATTCAATTATTTTGGCAAAAAATAATTTTTTCGGTTGAAAATTAATTTTTTTGGTTAAAAATTCATAATTTTAGTTGAAAAATTCAAATCTTTCATTAAAAATTTAACTTTTTTGTTAGCAAATTTTTTTTTGTAAAAACTTGTCTTTTTAACTATAAAATTATCTATTCCATTTTTTATGGTTACTTTATCTGTTTCAGATAGAAATACCACTATATGGTTCAAAATTTATCCCTTTTAGTTGAAAATTTAAAAGTTTGATTAGAAATTTATGAATTGTATTGAAAAATCGTCTTTTTTGGTATAAAATTCATCTCATTGAAACCATCCACCTAGAAACACTACCCAAATCGGGTAGTGTCACGCCTAGCCTAAAAGGGAAATAGCTTAATGGTATACTACTACTACTACTACGTGGTTGAAAATTCACCTTCTTTGATAAAAATGCAATATTTTGACCTGAAATCTGAGGAACTTGAAACATTTCAAATTAAACTTAATATAGCACTCAAACTAATTTCATTTATAAGAATTTTTTCCTTTTTTTCCTGGAAAAATCACCCTATTCCTCCTGTTTTTAGAGCATTTTTGCCTGTGAAGACTGTTATCGATACTGGAATTCCCTGAAATATTCAGAAACTTTCAACCAAGTAGTTGAGTTTTCAACCAAAGAGATTAATCGTTAAACAAAAAGATTAATTTTTTACTAAAAAGTCAAGTTTTTAGAAATATACATGAATTTTCAATCAAATAGCTGCATTTTTTATTGATGAAGGTGAATTTTCAACAAAAAAATAAAATATAAGAAATGTCGGTACAAAAAATTAATTTTCAAGACAAAAAGACGAATTCTCCACAAAATATTTAAATCTTTAACAAATGAGATGAATTTTCAATTAAAATGAAGAATCTTCAATCTTCATTCAAATTTTCAGTTGGAGACGTTAATGAACAAACATAAGTATTCAAATCTGGAAAGTAATTTTATTTTTTTCCAGAAGTTTTGCTATAGATTTACCCAGTTCTGTCTCCCACTAATAGAAGATATACAAGACTCTAGTCCCAACAAAGAATGTTTAAAAAAATTTTGAATTTTAAGGTCCCAGAAAAAAAAACTAATTTCTTATATCGCTCTATGAATCTCTATGGCTCAGGGAATTGTTTCTTTAACCTTGAAAACATTTTTCTTTGGATTTAATCGGTTTTCAAATTTCAATAGGGATGTAGACAGTCACAGTCAATTGATCTTGAACATCGGATCATCCTGATAGGCAATTTGCTGATCAAATAAAAAATACGAAATCTATACAGAAGTTTTTCAGATATTATTTTGATCCAATTAGGACTGACGAACCAAATTTTTGATTGATTTCTGGAAATCCGCATTCTGTCTTGCCTCAAGAAATTTAGAAAAATGCAATCCTCTGCTTCTTGTTGCAGAGCTAAGTTTACAATTCGACTGTTTACCTAATGGTGCTCCTATTCCTGGCGTTCCTCGTACCGAAGCATCTTCTTTTTTTCACCGACAACATTCCCCGGAGAGGTCTCCTCCGCCTGCGAGGTGCAGGTCCAAGTCTCCTCGTGCCAGGCATCCTCCTATCAGTTATCCTCCTGCCAAATTTAATCCTGTGAAATTTCATGCAGCCAGACCTTCTTCACCAGACAGGTCTTCTCCCTCAAGGCCTTCTCTTCCTGCCAGGTGCATGGTTCCACCTACCATGCTTCCTTCTTATGACGGACAAGGATATGGGCTTGAACAGCTTGAATTTATTCGAATTATCCCCCGAAAGAATTCGCATCAGATATTCGAACTTCGAAGATATACTTTTCCTGCTAATGAAGAAATTAAAATGAGATTGGGAACTAATATGTATGAACCTGTGACAAACCAAGAACACATTGTTTTATCAACGTCCGATGATGAGGTTTTTGCAATATTGGAGAGCACAAATGCTCTTGCTGGAATGTATATTTATCATAGAAACGGTATGAGACGCACGAAAATAAACATGAAAAGCAGCATGGTTACCCTATTAACCTCAGAAGAAGTAAAGGAAACCCCAGTAGGTTCCAATCGCCCAATCACAAGATTTTTTGAAGTGAAGCTGGTGAACCGCAGTCCTAAACACATTTAGTTTAATTTCAGAATAGTCAGAAGTGTGTCATGGAGAATCAGTGGCCCCATGTAACATCTCGTAGGAAAATAGTTTGGGCCACCCCACCTACATATGTTACGTAATTTTTTCAAATATGTTTAGCCATGTCTTATTAATCACAATTTAGTTACTTACTACCCGAGATATCTAAATCACTATTCCTTTTTTTATATAACGAAACATATGTTATGTTGCATATGTAAAAAATTGTAAGAATTTCCATCAAACAAACCAGCTCTGTCATTTTTATTTTTTGCAGTTGGTGAGTTATCAATTGCAATTCTATAAAGCTGAATACATTCCCATTATGAATTTTCAAAATTACGTTATTTTCTATTATACACATTGAATGTTGAAGAGTCTCAAATTGTAAACCTTAGAAACTGAAGAATGTTCCATTGGTTATCTTCGGAATTGAACTTTATTCCTATTCCAAAAAAACTTTCAAAGTTACATAATTTTAGACCATAAACATTTCAAATTATTGGATCTGCATTTGTGAGACTTAAATTTCGAAAAATTTACAATTGAAGATGATTTTCATTTATACATTTCAAAAGTTGAATAATCGTGAATTGAAATTCTTAAAATTAAAAAAATTTTCATTGTTGATCTTTAAATTCAACTACCTACATGTTAAAAAAACGTTCAAAATCACATAACCTTAAAATTCAGTTTGATATTTTCAGAATGGAATATTTGTTCATTGTAACTTTGAACAATTCTAGAACCTTAAATTATGAATATTGATAATTCAAGAGTTTTTAATTTTGAAAATTATGTAATTTTGACGAATAATATACGTTTGGGTGGGTTGTCCATCCATACGTTGTTGTTATTGGGTTAAGAATTTTTATTTACGCGTCTTTAAAATTGAAGAGTTTTCAATAATTGTAAATCTTCAAAATTAAACTATTAAGAGAAACATTAAAAATTACATATATACATTAAGCATTGAAGAATCTTTAATTACGCATTACTAAAAGCCGTTTAAAATTAACATTAAACTTGTATGAAACTCGTCTAATATAAAAAAGGAGACGATCAAATCTAAGGGTACATTCAGTAATTAGTGCAAGGGCGAAACCACATAAAAAAATGTTAAATAATTTCTGATATTTATCTACAGAATGATGGAAAAGGAAAAATACTGATTTCATTATACTGATATTAAAGTATATATTACGTCATTACAATCCTTAATTGCACTTACTCAACCTTAACGTTATACTATAATTTTGGATACATGGATATCTAGAGAGTTGATTTTTCAAAATTATTACTTAACAGTATCGATTTATTGCCCCCCCCCCGCCCAACATCTGAAAGTAAAAGATGTTTTCGATGTTCAACTATGGAATAGATTTATCTACACACATAATTAACCTTTAAACAGAAAAGACGATTTTTTTAGCAAAATAGTTAAATTATTAAACTTTAAATGTCTTCCAATTCTTAACACTGGATCATTAAAAGTTTAGTAAATTCAAGAATTCAAAAGTTTTCAATTTTTATTTCAATGGCCTCGAAAAACGATTCTTAAAAAGAAAAAGTCCAAATTTTGTTCATAGGCTACCTGAAATATTTGCATTCAAAGATTGACTACAATGAAAAACCTTCTCGAGCATGTAGTGCGCGGTTGAGAAATAATAATTATTTTTAGGAAATGATATTTCACAAAATAATAGCTTTAATTACTGATTCTGAAATACATTATTTAATTTTCTTATAAATTTTGTTATTATGAAATAACACAATTTCGGGCTGGATTATTACTACATATCAAGGTGTACATATCTGATTCATAAATTTTCTGTAATAATTTTTACTAGACAATAACAATTTAAACCTTCTAATACGTCTTCTTAGTAAAATTCTGTCTTGCCCCAAGTACTTTCGAAAAATGATATAATCTGTTTCTCGTTGCAGAATTAAGTTCACAATTCGAATGTTTACCTAATGCTACCCATATTCCTGGTGTTCCTATTACTGGGACTACTTATTCTCCTGACAAACATCATTCTTCTGAAATGCCCATGTCCAGGTCTTCTTCTGCTAAACATCCTCCTGATGGGTTTCTTCCTTCCGAGTTTTATTCGGCCGGGCTTTCTCCTGCCGAATTTCCTGCTGCCAGATTTCATCCTGCTCCATTCCATCGTGCCGAGTTTTATCCTGTTGAGTTTCCCTCTTCCAGGATACATCCTGCCAGACCGTCTCCAGACAGTTCTTCTCCTTTCGGGTGCACCAGACTTTCGTCGTCTGACCACCGTGGATATGGACTTCAACATCTCAAATTTCTTCGGCTTGGTTCCAAAAAGAATCCTTACTGGATATTCATATTTGGATCTGCGTACTAACCGACCAAATTCTTGATAAATTCTCGGGAATCACCATCTTCTCTTCCCTTATAAACCTTAGGAGAATGCAATTATCTTTTTCTTGATTCAGGGTTCAGCTCACTCGACTGTCTACATAATGGCGCGCCTATTACTGGTGTTGCTTGTACCGGAACTTATTATTTTCCTTAAAGAAGTCATTATCATGAAAGGCCCATGTGTCGTTTTCTCCTGCTAAGCAACCTCGCGCTGTGTTTTCTCCTGAGATTGATCCTTTCGGGTTTCATACTGCCGAATTTCCTGCTGCCGGATTATATTCTGCCGGGTTTTATTTTGTCGCGTGTTATCTCCTCAAGTTTTCTTCTGAAACTTCGTCCAAAGTGACATAACTCACTTCTTTGATGGGGCACAATTTCTATAAAAACAAATATTTTTAAACAATGTTTGCTTTGTATATTAGCCTCATTCCTGGAAAAATTATGGAATTGTTGTTAAGTCTATATAAATCTAAAAAAAATTTTTTCGCTTTTTAAACTTTTTAAATACTTTTTTAATAAATTTCCAAATCAAGCCCCTTTGTGGTAAAGTTTTTTTTCCTTAGACTCTTTTATGAAAAACAAATATCTCGCAAGGACAAGCTCATAAGATAAGATGACTCATGAGATAAGAAATATATTGAATATATATCACCTAAAGCAACAAAGCGATACAATAATCATTAGTCACTGTTAAACGAATTCTCCATTTATAAAGCAAATCAGTTTTTCTGCAGTGAGAAAAAATGAAAACCTTTTCTGCTCTGGCCCTATTATTGGCGGTGATCCTCAATTCTTTTGGTGAGTATCATAATTGTGTAATATATCTATGGTTTTACAAACACGTCTAAGGTTTCCGCAAATGACAATTTGTCCAACATAATCCGCATTTTACCTTCTTTCTAAATTTAATATAGTAATAAATGACTGATTCTCAATTGAATATTAATGACAGTAACAATCGACTTTTCAATAATTTGTAATGCAAATGATCCTATACAATCGAATTTAATGCACGAAATAGTTTATTCATTTTCAACTGAACTGATGAATCTTCAACTAAAATATTTGAATTTAAACCAAAAGGATTCATTCTTAACTAAAATAATGAATGTTGGATTTCAGTAGTTAAGCTTTGGACCAAAAAGATAAATTTCCATCCAAAAATATAAAAGTTTGATATTAAGATGATAAAATTCATTTTCAGCAAAAACAAAACGAATTTTCAACATTCTGCTTTAGCGTTTTCTAGATTGTGTAGCTGTGTGTCGCTTTAGGAATGTTTTTTGCCTCACGTACTATAGAAGAATGTAATCCCCTGTTTTCTTGTTGCAGAGTTAGGTTTCCATTTTGAGTGCTTACCTAATGGTGCCCCTATTCCTGGTGTTCCTCGTATCGAAACGTCTTTTTTTCTTGGCATACAACATTCTCCGGAGATTTCTGATAAGCCTGCAAGATCCAGGTCCAGGTCTCCTCCTGATAGTCATCCTCCTGCCGGGTTTTCTCCTGCCAGACTTTCTTCTCCAGATAGCTCTTCTTCTGCAAGGCCTCCTCCTACTAGGTGCATAGTTCCACCTAACAGGCTTCCTTATGGATATGGACTTCAACTGCTTGAATTTATGCGGCTTACTTCCTTAAAAAATCCGCGTCGAATATTTGAGCTTCGAAGGTACACTTTTCCTGTCCTTAAGGAACTTAAATTGAGAAAAGGAGAAAATATCTTTGAGCCTATGACAAAGAACGAACAAATCGTTATATCAACATCCGATGGTGAGGTTTTTGCAATATTGGAGAGTCGTGATGTTCTTGCTGGAATCTATTTTTATAAAAATGGACGTACCAAACGGGCAAAAATAAACATGAAAAGCGACATGGTTACCTTACTAACCCCAGAAGAAATCATTGAAACTCCAGTGGGTTCTAAACGCCCAATAACAGTTTATTACCGAGTAAACATGGTAAGCCGCAGTGCTACACTATGAAACAGTGAATACTCTAGGACAAATTTTGTTGATCCTTATTTCAAGTTCGGGCGCCATCTCATTTTTTTGTTAATAGATTAATTTGAAAAAATAATGTGAATCTAAAACATAACATTGTTTTTGATCCAAAGTTGGATCGAAATTGTCTCTTTCAACATGAACCAGAAAATTGTCACTGGTTAAAATAGTCACAAATGTGTCACTGGCAATCAGTGAGACTTCACTAATTTACTCAATGAAATTCCGTCTCTGGTTTAATTAGTGAGGTTGGTTAATTCATTAGGCGCAGATACTATATCCCCTGCTCAGGGGCCATTCACATTTTTTGCAAAATTTCTACAACTCCGCCCCCCCCAGTACCCAGACGTAACAAAATACTTTAGACCCCCTCTGCCCATGTTACGTTATTTTTTGAAATATGATTAGCCCTATCTTGTTGATCTCAATTTAGTTACTTACTACTCGAGAAACCTGAATGACTTTCTATTATACTCATTAAATATTGAAGAGCCTTTAATTGCGAACCTCAAAAACTGAAGAATTTTCCATTTCAAATCTTCAATATTGAGATACGTATCTATTCTGCAATTTTGATCATTAACAATTAAAATTTCCTCAATCGAAATTTAATAATTTTTATTCAAAAATCTTTTGAATTGAAAATCTTTCATTTCAAATTTTTCAAATTGAAAATTTTTTCATGATGAACCTTTAAAATTGAACTACATATTCAACAAACAAAAAAAAATTGAAATGTTTTTTTCTTGAAAATTGAAGAATCTTCACTCACAAATCGTCCAAATTGAGCCACTACAAAAATACATGTGGCGAAATATCAATTATAAGTATCTTCAAAATGGATCAGGGTCGAAAATGAGAAACATCAGAAAGATTCAGAATGCCATAATCAATCAGAAAAATATTTGTTTTGAATTAAAGAAACCGTTTCTTCACCATAATGTAAATCGTTAAAAATAAAATATGAAAAGAAACGAAATTGCTTGGAATCAAGAGAAATTTCTTTCACTCAGAACCAATTATTATTTTTCTTTAAGTTGAAGAAAGACTATTCAAGGTCATCTTCTTACGATATGAAATATCAAATTAACATTAAAATTGTATGAAAGCCGTAAAATCTAAAAAGGAGAAAACTAAATCTAAGGGTATATTTTGTAAATAGTATGAACCGAAACCACATACAAAATGTTAAATTTTTGTTTTTTTTGTTAGTGACAACATTGAAAATTGTAAAAAAGGCTCTGTCTTTATCGCCATTTTTCTACAGAATGATAGAAACATGTCAAAATACTGATTTAATTATATCGATATTAAAGTCTTTATAAAGTAATTACAATCTGCAATTGCAATTACTCAACTTTCACGTTATACTATAATTTTGGATACATGCATTCCTAGAGAGTAGGTTTGTTACAAATATGACGTTACAGTATGAATTTACTGCCCCCCCACCCCTCTATGAAAAACATTATAACATTTTTCCGATACACCCACAAAAAAACTGTTACGTAATTTATGAATGGTCCCTTATTTCAGCCGGGCCCCAAATATTTCTAACACAAACACTAGTGCAAAATAAAGTTTTCAACATTATTAAGTAACATGAGAAATAAATAGGAAAATTACTGGCTCACCAGTTAAAACTGAAAATAATGATTCAGTTAGTGACAATTCCACTGGTATAGTCAAAGAGAGTTACAAGTAATTTGTAATTAGAAATAATCATACTATGACATATAAATAAATAATAAAAGTCAATGTATTATTGTTCTCAAGGCTTTAATCTTTCTCCAGTACCGCAGCCAATTGTTATCAGAAACAAATAAAAAAAGTTTATTTCCCTTCGTTACAAAAATATTCTAGGAGAAAAATTATCACAGATTAAGCCCTCTTTTCTGGAGGACAGGTGTTTTTGAGTTCTTTCCTGTTTTCCCTTCCTTAAGACTGCACCAATATTTTCCTAACGTATTTTAATTTTATGTAATCTCTGAATGTTCAAAACATTTTTCAATGTTAGCTTAAAGAAGATTACAGTGTAAAAAACAGTGATTTAAAAAATTTTATTATCCACGAAAGTAACAAAATTAACAACAAAATGAATTTACGATTAAATAGTTGAGTTTTCCAAGAACATGATAGATTTTTGACCAGAAAATATGATTTTGCTGAGCTTAATCGGAAATTGAATTTTTTATTCTCAATAAAATGCGGGTGCCGTCCATCGTCATAAAACTTATTGTAGGTTATTATACAAAAAAAAAATTGCTTGTGACATGATTTGAGTGATTAATTAAAAAAATACTTACTATCCACCGGACTATTAGTACTCAAAGACATCAAGACAACTGTGGCCACTCTGGTTAATGCCACGTTAACAAAAATGTCCCTCTAACTGTCAGGATTACATTTTTACAGACGTTTGTCATACACCATAATAAGAGAATATACAGAATTCCTGAAAATGAAACAAGAATTCAACGATCAAATTTGGACAAACACCACAAAATGCTCCTATTGCAATTCCTAAAAACAAAAAAATTTGTTTATTTGCACAAAAATAAAAAAGAGGAAAGAAAAATGTCAGTTGTCAGGTATCGAGGCGATAGCGTCGTTATTTCGTCACTACTCCTACCTTCTCTAATTTTTCTTGCCTTGATAAGGGTGGTGTATGAGCACCGAAACGTTGGTAAATATTGTGCATGCTTTTATATTGTGATTTGGTAATAATAAGAATAAAAAAGACAAAAGAAATAAAAAAGAGAATGGACGGGATTTGGTTGGTTGCTTTCTCATTTTTCTTTCCTGTTTTTTATTTTTGTGCAAAGAAACGAATTTTTTTGTTTTCAGGAATTGCAATAGGAGCATTTTGTGGTGTTTTTCCAAATTTGATCGTTGAATTCTTGTTTTATTTTCAGCAATTCTATACATTAACTTGATTATTTAACGTTAAATGGGATTTTCAATTTTATTTTAATCTAATTTAAAATTTTTAAATTTCAATAATAAGAGAATTTCATTTTAAGCAATATCATAACAACGATCTTAATATGAAGTCTATCTTTTGAGGTTTGATGGATTCATTTCTATGCTACGCTATGCTATGCTATGGTAAATATTCTATGCTTAACAGCAAATTTAACTCCATAGCAACGTTTCTATCTTAGAGTTCCCAGCATGTTGTTTTTCAACAGTATTTTTTCCAGTCTGCTTTCAGTGTTCAAAATGATCATAACAACGAACGAAGTTTAAGTTAAAAATAAGTTTTTAAGAAAATTAGCTGAAATAAAATTAAAACTATAGTTTCCTTTCTGCGGAACACATGTGTAAACAAATGGTTAATTTACATAATTCTGAAGGTCTTATGAATATAAATAGATCTACCAGATATTTATCTGTCACCGCTCACCAAATTTTCCAAATGTTGCTCTTCAATTCTTGGGAGCACATCTTTAAAAAACATAAACCTAAAACATTTGAATTGTGTAACAAGAAAGCTCAAAAAGAAGTATATTTAAAAAATCAGTTTTCTATCAAACATTTACTCATGAAAGTCAATTTGTGTAACATAATTGCACAAAAGGAGTTGAAATTAAAGAAATATGTTTCTAAAAAACATTGTAGTCAGCTCATTAGAGACTGTTATATGACAATGGAAAAAAGAGAGAAAAAAAGAAAAGATACAACCAAACCACCTCGCTCTCTTTTTTCATGATTTATCTGTGTTCTTTATACTACCAGGATCCAACATGTTTTAAGGCTCTTACTCTTGCTCTTTGAGGAAAAATTTTGATAGGAAACTACTAAGGAATATTTTTTGTTATGCTAAAATTAATCAAAAATGTAGTTATGAATTTGAAGTTTCTTATTAAGAAACTATTTACATTTGTTAATCTTTAATATTTCTGTGAAAATTTTCATGCATTTTCAATTGTTTGAACAACAATCAGGAGAAATGGAAACAAATATATTTTATTTATACTTTTTATTAACATCTCAAGTATCAATCTTTCGAATTTGTTTGACTGTCAATCTGTTTGAAACATATGATGAAATAGAATCAAGGAAGCTTCAATTGCAATTTATAATAAAAACTTATACTTCTGTTGTTTCTGTCCTTACACCTAATAAAATATGGATACTCTTGTTCTAAAATTATCATTTTCTTATTATTCACATTGGATAAAGAATAAAATTCAGTATTCTGAATATAGACACTGATTCTAAAAGACTGATTTTTTCCAGTGTCATAGTGATCTAACACACCTATTTCTTTAGTGGTTTCTTTTTATGAAACTTTTCTCATCGCCTATTTCCCAGTGAATATTAACAAAATTTATTTGTACTGAGTGTCTTCAGAAACATTAAAGATTATTTTGATAATTAATGAAGTAAACTTTTTAAATAATTCAAATATAATATAATTGTAGTTTAGTATAGAAGGTATACTTATTCTGAGCATACTTTTCACGTATTCAGATAACCTTCCTTAGAAAACCATTATTGCAGATATCAAGGGAAATGCGTTCGTGAATAGAAAGTCTCAAATTCATGCGAATAAGTCAAACATGAAACATCCTTCTGGCAACCATACTTTTGGTATTTACCAGGATACCATTATATAACTTCTTATTTCAAATAAAACCTTTTTAATCATAAGGTGTCTCATATTAAAAAATCCATCATTGTACATAGATCAACAATTTTTACATTTGACCAAGAACCGAACTTTTGAGAACAGTACATAGATCCGAACTTTAAAAAACGACAGCAGGGTCTATGGCCTAATGTCTCTATTTATGACATTTCTGGAAGTACATATTTAAAAAAAAAATAAACATGAAAAGTTAAAATTGGGTAACGAAATTGTTCAAGGCAAAAGTATGATTGCCAGCAGGATGCTTTATGTATGACTTATTCGCATTCTGTTAAGACTTTCTGTAAATGAAAGACTCTTTCTTGAGTATATGTGTTTCAAAAGAATATTTATTTCATAAAAGGAGACATTAACCCTTTGAAGCATACATTTTTTCTATGTGTATTCAGAATTTGAATGCCCAGACGAAACTTCTCGCGTCCGTAACTTTAAATTCAAAATTGTAGAATACCTTATTTATTTTTATTATGATTTTTGTTACGTAAAATCACAAGGACAATTAAAAGTTTCTGACACAATTTCAGGCTCTATCACTATTTCTTGAGGTGTGAATGCTTCATTAATAATTTTTTGACATTAATTTTATTAAACAATAAGAAGAATATTATGGAATATTATGGAGAATATTATGGAATTTATTTGAAGTATTCATGAATCTAAGAAACATTTTTTCTTCTTCTCGAAACTTTGCAGATAAATTAAGAAAGGTGACGACAATATTTGTGATATAAATGAAATACAAATATCTCACAAGGACAAGCTCATTAGATCAGACAATTAATGAGATCACAGCTATCGCAGTAAGATAATCATTATTTAAGTTTTCAACCAAATTCTTCGTAATACAATAATCAGTTTGCCTTCATTTAAATAAAATGACGATTCTTTCTTTTCTGGTCCTATCATTGTCGGTTATCTTCAACTATATTGGTGAATATAATATCATTATAACATATACATATTTAATTACAAATTTGTATGGTTTCGTAATTAACAATTTGTCTGACGTAATTTTTTCTTTGTATTTACCTAGTTCTATCTATTTTTTCCACCTTAAAAAGTGTTTCTTTAGATTTATGTAATTCAAATATTCGTCCAGACTTAAATATTTTTCTTTTAAAGAAATGGAGGAAATTTCTTTGAAAGCTTAATTTTCAAATTTCAGTGCGCATGTAGTCCCAAATCTATATAAAAACGTTGAGTATTATTTTGATCCAATTTCAAGAACAAATTGATCAATAGCATTTACTGCGATAACACTAATACTTGAAGGGCCTTTTACTTCCATTAAATTTATAGTGAAATCGCTACAGAAATTCTTTCTTGCCCTACGTACTCGAAAAATTAGATGATCTGTTTCTTTTTGCAGAGTTTAGTTTTCAGTTCGACTGTTTACCTAATGGTGCCCCAATTCCTGGTGTCCCTCGTATCGAAACATCTTCTCTTGGCAAACAATATTCTCCGGAAATGTCTCATCCGCCTGCGAGGTCCAGGTCCAGGTCTCCTTCTGACAGGCATCCTCCTACCGGGTTTCCTCCTGCCAGACCTTCTTCTCCAGACAGGTCTTCTTCTTCAAAGCTTCCTCCTCCTGCCAGGTGTATTGTTCCTCCTACCAGGCTACCTTCCAATGACGGAAAAATATATGGGCTTGAACATCTTAAATTTATGCGGATTACTTCCCGCAAGAATCCGCGGCAGATATTCGAACTTCGTAGGTATACTTTTCCTGTTAATGCAAAACTCAAATTGAGATATGGACATAATACATTTGAGCCTATAACAAACCACGAACAAATTGTTATATCAACATCCGATGGTGAGGTCTTTGCTATCTTGGAGAGTACTAATGTTCTGGCTGGAATCTATATTTTTTATAATAACGCTATGAGGCGGACAAAAATAAACATTAAAAGCGGCACGATTACTCTCCTAACCCCAGAAGAAATCAAGGAAACTCCAGTGGGTCTCAAACGCCCAATCACAATGTATTTTCAAGTAAACTTAGTAAAGTACAGTTCTCCACACTTTTAATTCTATTACAAAAAATGTAAATCCGAAACATAAAATTGTTAAAATAGCCAGTAGTGTTTCACTGGCATTTATCTCACTAGTTATAACTGCACATACTGATTCAGATAGTGGCAATTTCACTAGTCCATTCAAAGAGAGTATAAATTGTAATGGAAAATAATAATAATAAAAAGTCAATGTATTATGGTTCTCAAGGATTTCATTTTTCAACAGTGCCCCAGCCAGTCGTTATCAGAAGCAAGTAACAAAAGTGCGTTTCGTTCCCTTACGAAAATATTTCAGGAGGAAAATCATCATAGGTTCTTTTCTCCAGCAGCCTATCTTTGATGAGCATACAAAAAATCCGCGATCATTAAGGTAATCGCGGGGCCAATTCTCTTGCCATTGTCTAATTTGCATTGATGAAAATTTCTTTTATTACTATACAATAATAAAAATAATTATGTTTTGTCATTAAATGGTACTTTTCACATATTTCAACAATATATTCTAATTATAAAATAGTCAAACGATTGTTGGGAGCGTCACGATTACTGGAAATTTACTTTAAAGTAAGAAAGAATACTAATACTAATCTGTTGATGACCTCAGAACATTCTATTGATAAAAATAAATCAGAAAGAAAGTTTAGAAGATCAAAAATTAAAAATCGACTAATGATATAATCAAAAAACAATCATATTATGAAACTATTTTCCAATGTATTTTTATCCACAGATAGATTTTGATTCACAAAAATGACTATTTAAGAAATGTTCTAATTTCAGTTTTTTCTTCTTCAACACTGAAACATTGTTTCGAAAACGCCTGAATCTGAAAAATATCTTTTACGATGATGTCTGTCTTAGATGTTCGAAACATTTTTCTGTATAAGAGAAAAGAAGATCATTGTTTAAAAAACAGTTATTAGTTAGCCATATTGAAATCAGCTCTTAATTATAATCATAATTTTTAGGGTCCTAATTCGCTACTTTTTATATATTATTTTTTATTTTCAAAATTAGGATTTACAACCTATAGCCTGCAGTAACATCTGCTATTTACGATTTTCTTAAATATTTTTCAGGATTAAGGCATTTAAAGAAATTTTAATCACAAGGACACAACTTTTCAGAGTCAAAGAAGTTTTTTCTTTTCATCTATAGAATAGATTTATCTTTTTGGGTTTAGTTTGTGGAATAAATTGTTAGGCATTTTCTCTTTGTCGATGTCCTTCAAATCAGCGACATTGGCAAATAACTTGAAAAATATTAATTTTCAATAGAAGAATGAATTCACAACTAAATAGTTGAATCATTAATGAATATAAAGAATCATTAACCAGAAAGGACAATTTTTCAGAAGAATATTTATTATAGTGAAAAATGTAATTTTTTCCACGGTAGATACATGCATTTAAAACTAGATTAAAAGCTTGAAACTGAAACATCGTCAAAAGTGACACAATTCACTTTTCTTGTTGGGGCACAATTTCTTTAAAAACAAATATTTTCAAATAAAGTTTGGTCCATTTAATTTTTTTTCTTCCTGAAACTTTCTAGATACCTTACGAAAAGTCAAAACAATGTTTGTGATTGTTTTTGATACCCAAAGTTTTAATGAAAAAGAAAGGAAATATCACAAAATGATTCGCGACTGATCCCGGTAATAAGATAGAATTTCAGCAGAATGAAGTTCACAATTCGAATGTTTAGCTAATGGTGGTACAGGTCTCCTTCTGCCATGCGACCTTCTTCTGGGTTTTCTCCTGCCATATTTGATCCTGCCGGGTTTCATACTGCCGAGTTTCCTGTTGCCAGATTTTATCCTGCCCGGTTTCATTCTTCCATGTGTTATCCTGCCAAGTTTCCTCCTGTCGGACCTTCTTCTCCAGGCAGGTCTTCTCTTTCAAGGCCTCCTTGTCCTGCCAGGTGCATGGTGCCACCTACCATGCTTCCTTCTGGATATGGAAATCAACATCTTGAATGTATTTGGCTTTCAATTTATTAATTTATTTGGTCTATATAAACAGCAAAAAAATTGTTTGTTCTTTTTGTCGAGATACTTTGAGGAAAATTCCAAGTGAGGCATCGTTGAGGTGAAGACTTTTTTTCCTTAGACTTTTCAATGAAATACAAATATCTCACCAAGACAAGCTTATGAGATAAGATCATTCGTGAGACAAGCAATAGATTGATTATATCACGTAATGCAACAAAGCGACAGAATAATCATTAGTTACACTGTTAAACGAATTCTTCATCATTAAAGTAATACGTTTTTTCGCAGTCGGAAAAAATGTGGATCCTTTCTTCTCTGGTCGTATCATTGGCAGTTATCCTTAATTTTTTTGGTAAATGTAATAATAATTATATAATATATGTATCTATAGTTTTACAAACAGTTTTAAGGTTTCCGCAAATAACAATTTGTCCGAGATAATCCGCATTTTATCCTACTTACATTTTGAATTAGTAAAAAATGACTGATTGGCAATTAAATTCTGTTAGTTGCTGTAGCTAGAATTCAGTCACTGACAATTAGTATGAATATACTGATTCAATTACTAATTGTTACTATACGTTTGCGTCCTATCCAAACTTGTAATAATAGGTTTCTTGAGAATTTTTAATGTAAGTGACCCTAAATAAATAAATAATAAAAAGTCAATGTATTATTGTTCTCAAGGCTTTAATCTTTCTCCAGTACCGCAGCCAGTTTTTCTGAGAAATAAATAAAAAAATGTATTTCCTTCCGTTACAAAAATATTCTAGGAGAAAAGTTATCACAGATTGAGCACTCTTTTCTCCAGTACAGGTGTTTTTGGGTCACATATTTTAAATATTATCTTTTATCGTACTGTATGCATACTCATTATGAAATTCTTTTTTAATGTACATTTGTCAGTAAATAGATTTTGATCGAAAAAATGACTATTCATGAAAACTCCTTCTTTGTCAGCTAAAAGAAGATTATAGTGTAAAAAACAGTGATTTAAAAAATGGTATTGTCCAAGAAAGTAACAAAATTAACAAGAAAATGAATTTACAACTAAGTAGTCGAGTTTTCCAAAAATATGATAGATTTTTGACCAGAAAATATTATTTTGCTGAGTTTAAACGGAATTTGAATTTTTTATTTTCAATAAAATGCGGGTACCGTCCATCGTCATAAAACTTCTTGTGGGTGAATAAAAAATAAAATTGCGTGTGACTTGATTTAAGTGATCCACTTAAAAAATACTTACTATCCACCGGACTATTAGTACTTAAAGACATCAACACAACTGTGGCCACTCTGGTTAATGCCACGCTAACGAAAATATTCCTATAAATGTCAGGATTATATTTTAATAGACATTTGTGATACACCATAATAAGAGAATTTCATTTTGAAAAGTGTCATAAGAACGATCTTAATATCACGTCTATCTTTTGAGGTTCAATGGATTCATGTCTATGCTATGCTATGCTATGCTATGCTATGCTATGCTAAATATGCTGTGCTAAATATGCTCTGCTTAACAGCAAATTTAGCTTCATAGCAACGTTTCTATCTCAGAGTTCCCAGCCCGTTCTTTTTAAACGTATTTTTTTTCAGTCGACTTTCAGTTTTCAAAACGATCATAACAGCGAACAAAGTTTAAGTTCAAAATAAGTTTTTAAGGAAATGAGATAAAATAAAATTCAAATTATAGTTTCCTTTCTGCGGAAAACATGTGTAAACTAATGGTAAATTCAAATAATACCAGTTAGTCTGTGAGCAAATATATTGCAAAAATTCATCAGTCACCGCTCACCAAATGTTCCAAATATTGCTCTTCAATTGTTGCGAGCACATATTTAAAAAAACATAAACCTAAAACATTTAAATTGTGTAACGAATTTGCACAAGAAAGCTTAAAAAGAAGTATATTTAGAAAAATAATTTTTTATCAAACATATACTCAAGAAAGTCAATTTGTGTAACATAATTGCACAAAAGGAGTTGAAATGAAAGAAATATGTTTCTACAAAACATTGTAGTCAGTTCATTAGAGACTGTTATATGACAATGGAAAAGAAAGAGAGAAAAAAAGAAAAGAGACAACCAAACTTCTCGCTCTCTTTTTTATGATTTATCCGTGTTCTTTATAATACCAGGATCCAACATGTTTTGAGGCCTGTTAGTCTTGCTCATTAAAGAAAAATTTTGGTAGGAAACTACTAAGGAATATTTTTATGTTATGCCAACATTAATCAGACACGTACATGGGGCGTTATTTCTCAAGTGTACCCACTCAAAAAGTCAAAGTTGTCCGATCTAAGTTAAATTTAGGCAAAGCGTTGTGCTATTGGATAGTAGTTTATGGGGGAAAATTTTTGTCATTCGGATAAGTATTGACCGAGGGGTAGGGGGTGAAATTTTTTGGATTTTCGTGGATATCGTCTATTTCGGCGATTTTTAACTCTTCTAATAGCGATAACAAAAATTTTGTCCAGTACAGTTTCGATAGAGCTTTTCACGCATTTTCGATTGGTGCTACGCATTTTTTCAAAAAATAAATATTTGACCTTCAAAAATGAAGGTCAAAAATAAATTTGACTTTTTTTCGAAATAAGACAGGTTTTTTTTTTTTTTTTTTTTTGGTCTTAACAGAAAGCTTAGGTTTTTTCCTATAAGACTATGTAGATTAGAAAATGGGATTCAAATATATAATTTATGAAAATAAGCGTTGAGTACTCCGGTACGCGCATGACGCTGCCGCTAGAGCCCCGCGGCGCGGCGCACCGGGGTGCCTTCATGGTACTGTTTTTACGAAAAGTAATAATATATGCTAGTATATTTGATCGCTCTCTGCATTTTACAGGGTTGAGACTGCCATTATTTGAATGCCTGCATTACGTTCACTGATGAATTTTGAAAAAAAAATTTGAATTTCAGAAAATCAAGTTATTGAACAAGTGGTTAGGTCGAAAAAGAGGTTTCATGAATTAACTAAAATTAAAGCTTGGAAATTTTTTCATGCTGATGTCTCCTCTTCCATCTGCCTTTCTTTCAGTCTTTCTTTCTTTGTGACAGTTGTTTTCACTTTGTTTTTTACTTTTCGTTTCTTCTCTTTTGGGAAGTAGTCGCATTCCTTGGCTGAGGAAAATTTCTTCAATTGAAGTCTCCCATCTTCAGTAGGTATAAATGTATGGTATTGCAAAGTCCCTTTGATTGTCACTGCAGCACCGAATCTGCTTTTCAGATCTTCAGCAGTGGCTTCGTGATCGTCCTTGCTACTAAAAATGATTTCAGTTTCCTTGCAGTACTTCTTTGGCCACAAAAATAGGGATGAAGCATCTAGCATGCGAACTTTAGCGGAACATTGTAGGCTAAACCTTGCTGCATTTCGTTTAACATTCGTCCCTATGCCATCACATGCTCCCTTACCATGAGCGGTAGGATGGTAATGCCACTCAGCTGGAATTCCGAAATCTACCTTATGAGCTAGGATATTAGCAATGAGCATGTGAGCATAGGGGCGAATGTTAAACAAAATGCAGCAAGGTTTAGCCTAAAATGTTACGCTGAAGATCGCATCCTAGAAGCTTCATCCCTATTTCTGTGGCCAAAGAAGTACTGCAAGGAAACTGAAATCATTTTTAGTAGCAAGGAAGATCACGAAGCCACTGCTGAAGATCTGAAAAGCAGATTCGGTGCAGCAGTGACAATCAAAGGGACTTTGCAATACCATACATTTATACCTACTGAAGATGGGAGACTTCAATTGAAGAAATTTTCCTCAGCCACGGAATGCGACTACTTCCCAAAAGAGAAGAACCAAAAATTAGAAAACAAAAAGTGAAAACAACTGTTACTAAAAAACAAAAGGCTGAAAGAAAGGCAGATAGAAGACTAGGCCTCAGCATAAAAAAATCTCCAAGATTTAATTTTAGTTAATTCATGAAACCACTTTTTCGACCAGACCACTTATTCAATAACTTGATTTTCCGAAATTCAACATTTTTTTCAAAATTCATCAGTGAACGTAATGCAAGCATTTGAATAATGGCAGCATCAACCCTGTAAAATGCAGGGAGTGATCATATATACTAGCATGTATTATTACTTTTCGTAAAAACAGTATCATGAAGGCACCACGGTGCGCCGCGGGGCTCTAGCGGCAGCGTCATGCGCGTACCGGAGTACTTAACGCTTATTTTCATAAATTAAAAATTTGAATATCACTTTCTAATCTACATAGTCTTATAGGAAAAAACCTAAGCTTTCTGTTAAGAACAAAAAAAAACCTGTCTTATTTCGAAAAAAAGTCAAATTTATTTTCGACCTTCATTTTTGAAGGTCAAATATTTATTTTTTGAAAAAATGCGTAGCACCAATCGAAAAGGCGTGAAAAGCTCTATCGAAACTGTACTGGACAAAATTTTTGTTATCGCTATTAGAAGAGTTAAAAATCGCCGAAATAGACGATATCCACGAAAATCCAAAAAATTTCACCCCCTCCCCCTCGGTCAATACTTATCCGAATAATCCCCCATAATCCAATAGCACAACGCTCTCCCTATGTTTAACTTAGATCGGACAACTTTGACTTTTTGAGTGGGTACACTTGAGAAATAACGCCCCATATATGAATTTGAAGTTTCTTATCAAGAAACTATTTACATTTGTTAATCTTTAATATTTCTGTGAAACATTTCATATATTTTCAATTGTTTGAACAACAATCAGAAGAAATGAAAAAAATATATTTTATTTATACTTTTTATTAACGTCTCAAGTATCAATCTTTCGAATTTGCTTGACTGTCAATCTGTTTGAAACATATGATGAAATAGAATCAAGGAAGCTTCAATTTCAATTTATAATAAAAAATTATCCTTCTGTTGGTTCTGTCCTTACACCCAATAAAACATGCATACTCTTTTTCTGTAATTATCATTTTCTTATTAATCACATTGGATAAAGAATAGAATTCAGTATTCTGAATATAGTCACTGATTCTAAAAGACAGCTCTCTAGTTGAAGGACTCAATACACACTGAAAAGTACTTGTCTTTCCTTCCCGCAACTTGAAAGAAGAGGAATCATAGCTTCGTAGAAACGGCATCATAAAAACCAAGTGTTAAAGAATCACTTCGAAGTCTGTATTAAAAATACTTTAGTATGAAAAAAAAAAATTTACAATGTCATAGTCATCAAGCACATCTATTATTGAAGTGATTTCTTTTTCAATAAACTTTTCTTGTTGCCTATTTCCCAGTGAATATTTGAAAAATTTATTCGTACTCAGTGCCTTCAGAAATATTAAACATTATTTCGATAATTAATTAAGTAAACTTCTCGAATAATTTAAATATAATATAATTGCAGTTTGGAATAAAAGATATAATTATTCCAAGCATATTCTTCACGTACTCAGATAACCTTTCTTAGAAAACCGTTATTGGATTTCATTATAAATCAAACATGAAACATCCTTCTGGCAACCATACTTTTGGTATTTACCAGGATGCCATTATATAACTTCATATTTCAAATAAAACCTTTTTAATCATAAGGCTATAATCATATCCCTATGAAAAAAAATTATTTTTCAAAGAATTCATTTTTTGGGAACAAAAACCATATGTGAAATCATATTTAAAAAATCCATCATAATGCCTAGATCAACAATTTTTACATTTGACCAAGAACCGAACTTTTAAGAAGAGTACAGATCTCCGAACTTTAAAAAAAGACAGGAGGGTCTATGGCTTAATGTCTCTGTTTATTACATTTTTGGAAGTACATATTTAAAAAAAAAATAAACATGAAAAATTAAAATTGGGTAACAAAATTACACAAGGTATGGTTGCCAGCAGGATCTTTTATGTATGACTTATTCGCATTTTTTTAAGACTCTATAAATGAAAGCATCTTTCTTGAGTACATGTGCTTGAAAAAACTGATTTTTATTGAAAATACTTTTTCTTAAAGCTTTGTTGTGAAATTTTGTTACGCAATTTGACTGTTTCAAGTTTATGTTTTTTTTAAAATGTGTAGTCCAAAAATGTAATAAACGGAGACATTAACCCTTTAAAGCATACATTTTTTCTATGTGTATTCATAATTTGAATGCCCAGACGAAACTTCTCGCGTCCGTAAGTTTGAATTTAAAATTGTAGAATACATTATTTATTTTTCTTATCATTTGTGTTACGAAGAAATGACAAGGACAATTAAAAGTTTCTGACACAATTCCTGGCTCTATCACCATTCCTTGAGGTATGAATGCTTTATTAATAATTTTTTTATATTAATTTTATCAAACAATAACAATTGGGGGCTTTTGCCACTTTTTCGTAGTGGAAAATTACTCTTTATTTCGGTTGAGACATGCTTTTGAAATAAAAATAATAGCTTAAAACTGAAACTTTGTTTGAAGCGACAAACTCGTTGTTTTTTTTTTTTGGGGGGGGGGCAGTTCCTTCAAAAGGAAATATGTTCCAACAAAGTTTGGTTTGCTCAATAGCCCATCCCTTAGAATATTATGGAATTTATTTGAAGTATTCATGAATCTAAGAAACATTTTTTCTTCTTCTCGAAACTTCGCAGATGAAATGAGAAAGGTGACGACAATATTTGTGAAATCAATGAAATACAAATATCTCACAAGGACAAGCTCTTTAGATCAGATAATTCATGATATCATAGCTATCGCAGTAAGATAATCATCAGTTGAGTTTTTAACCAAATTCTTCGTAATACAATAATCAGTTTGCCTTCAGTTAAATAAAATGACGATTCTTTCTCCTCTGGTCCTATCATTGGCGGTTATCTCTAACTATATTGGTGAATATAATATCATTATAACATATCCATATTTCATTACAAATTTGTATGGTTTCGTAATTAACAATTTGTCTAACGTAATTTGCATTTTATCCTACTCTCTAAATTGAAATAAGTGAAATATAACTGATTTTCAGTCAAATTCTACCTATTGCTGTAGCTAGAACTCAGTCATATCTTACAAAGCATTTTCGATGGATAAAACCAGAACTGTTGGTCAAAAATTGGTTAACAAACTTGTTCTTTGTTGTTATGCCTTAACACCGTGAGGTAAAGGTCAATCCAATCTAATCAGTCTTTCAAAAGTGATCGTGACAACAAACTACAGAGAAAACAGACAGACCATCAAATTTTACAAAAAACTCATACCTACTCATCAGGATGAGAATGTAAAAATGAATATTCAATTCTGGAAATTAATTTTATTTCATTCCAAACATTTTTTCTTTATATTTACCTAGTTCTGCCTTCCACTGCTGAAAGATTATACAAGGTTCTAGTCACAATAAGGAATGTTTGAATATCAGGGTAGCAGAAAAATATAAATTCTCTTACATCGGTCTATAAATCTCTTTGCCTCCAGAAAGTATTTTTTTTTGTACTTTAAAGAGTGTTTCTTCATATTCACGTAATTCAAATATTCGTCCAAACTTGAAGATTTTTCTTTCAAAGAAATGCAGGAAATTTCTTCGAAAGCTCAGTTTTTCAATTTCAGTGCGCATGTAGTCCCAAGTCTTTATAAAAGCGTTGAGTATTATTTTGATCCAATTTCAGAAACAAATTGATCAAATAGCATTTACTGCGATAACACTAATACTTTAACGGCTTTCTACATCCATTAAATTTATAGTAAAATCACTACAGAAATGTTTTCTTGCCTCACGTACTTAAAACATCAAATGATCTGTTCCTTGTTGCAGAGTTTAGTTTACAATTCGACTCTTTACCTAATGATGCCAGAATTCCTGATGTTCCTCGTGTCGAAACATCTCGTTCTCTTGGCAGACAACATTCTCCGGAGGTGTCTCATCCGCCTGTGAGGTCCAGGTCCAGGTCTCCTTCGGGCAGGCATCCTTCTACCGGGTTTCCTCCTGCCAGACCTTCTTCTCCAAGCAGGGCTTCTTCTTCAAAGCCTCCTTCTTCTGCCAGGTGCATTGTTCTGCCTACCAGGCTTCCTTCTAATGACGGAAAAATATATGGGCTTGAACATCTTGAATTTATGCGGATTACTTCCCGCAAGAATCCGCGGCGGATATTCGAACTTCGTAGGTATACTTTTCCTATTAATGACAAACTCAAATTGAGATTAGGACATAATACGTTTGAGCCCATGATAAACCACGAACAAATTGTTATATCAACATGCGATGGTGAGGTCTTTGCTATATTGGAGAGTACTAATGTTCTTGCTGGAATCTATATATTTTATAATAACGCTATGAGGCGAACAAAAATAAACATTAAGAGCGAAATGGTTACTCTTCTAACACCAGAAGAAATCAAGGAAACTCCAGTGGGTCTCAAACGCCCAATCACGATGTATTTTCAAGTAAACTTAGTAAACCACAGTCCACCACACTTTTAATTCTATTAAAAAAAATGTAAATTCGAAACATAAAATTGTTGAAATAGCCAGTAGTGTGTCACTGGAATCTAGCTCACCAGTTATAACTGCACATACTGAGTATAAATTGTAATGAGAAATGATAATAATAAAAAGTCAATGTATTATGGTTTTCAAGGCTTTCATTTTTCTGCAGTGGCCCAGCCAGTCATTATCAGAAGCAAGTAACAAAAGTTCGTTTCGTTTCCTTACAAAAATATTTCAGGAGGAAAATTATCATAGGTTCAGCCCTGTTTTCTCCAGCAGCCTATCCTTGCTGAGCATACAAAAAATCCGCGATCATTAAGGTAATCGCGGCGCCAATTCTCTTGCTATAGTCTAATTTGCATTAGTTAAAATTTCTTTTATTACTATAAAATAATAAGAATAATTCTGTTTTGTCATTAAATGTTACTTTTCACATGTTTCAACAATATATTCTAATTATAAAATAGTCAAACGATTGTTTGGAGCATCACGATTACTGGAAATTTACCTTGAAGTAAGAAAGAATGCTAATACTAATCTGTTGATGACCTTATAACTTTCTATTGATAAAAATAAATCAGAAAGAAAGTTAAGAAGATCAAAAATTCAAAATCGACAAATGATATACACTGTTAAAAATGTTTGGAATTCTCCAACACTTCTTCAATACAAGCATAAGGCAAAATTGCAAACACGGTATTGGAATGCCGAAATTGCAATACATGTATTGGAAGCGTCGTAAATCGTGAAGTCACCGTCGAGAATTCCAATACATGTATTGTAGCGCTTATATCGCTGCATGATCCGTTGCATTTGAAAACTACAACATTATGTATTGTAGCGTTACCCTACATTTCAGAAATAAACTTCCAATACATTTAGTGGAAGTTTTATGCGGAAATTTTTAACAGTGTAATTAAAAAACAATCATATTATGAAACTATTTTCTAATGTATTTTTAACAGCAGATAGATTTTGATTCACAAAAATGACTATTTAAGAAATGTTCTAATGTTTTTCAGGATTAAGGCATTTAAAAAAAAATCTCAATTTCAAGGAGTCAACTTTTGAGAGTCAAAGAAGTTTTTGCTTTTCATCTATAGAATAGATTTATCTTTCGGGTTTAGTTTGTGGATTGAATTGTTAGGAATTTTCTCTTTGTCGATGTCCTTCAAATCAGCGATATTAGCAAATAACTTAAAAAATATTAATTTTCAATAGAAGAATGAATTTACAACTAAATAGTTGAATCATTAATGAACATAAAGAATCATTAACCAGAAAAGACAATTTTTCAGAAGAATATTTATTATAGTGAAAAATGTAATTTTTGCCACGGTAGACACATGCATTTAAAATGAGATTAAAAGCTTGAAAATGAAACATCTTCAAAAGTGATATAATTCACTTTTCTTGTTGGGGCACAATTTCATTCAAATCAAATATTTTCAAACAAAGTTTCGTCCATTTAATTTTTTTTCCTTCTGAAACTTTCTAGATACCTTGCGAAAAGTCACAAAAATGTTTGTGATTGTTTTTGATACCTGAAGTTTTAATGAAAAAGAAAGGAAATATCACAAAATGATTCGTGACTGATCCCGGTAATCAGATAGAATTTCGGTAGAATGAAGCTTACAATTCGAATGTTTATTTAATGGTGGTCCAGGTCTCCTTCTGCCATGCGACCTTCTTCTGGGTTTCCTCCTGCCAGATTTTATCCTGCCGGGTTTCATTCTTCCATGTGTTATCCTGCCAAGTTTCCTCATGTCGGAACTTCTTCTCCAGGCAGGTCTTCTCTTTCAAGGCCTCCTCCTCCTGCCAGGTGCATGGTGCCACATACCATACTTCCTTCTGGATATGGACATCAACATCTTGAATGTATTCGGCTTTTAATTTATTAATTTATTTGGTCTATATATACAGAAAAAAATGGTTTTCTCTTTTTGTCGAGATACTTTGAGAAAAATTCCAAGTGAGGCATCGTTGAGGTGAAGACTTTTTTTCCTTAGACTTTTCAATGAAATACAAATATCTCACCAAAACAAGAAGATAATTCTTGAGACAAGCAATAGATTTATTATATCACGTAATGCGACAAAGCGACATAATAATCATTAGTTACACTGTTAAACGAATTCTTCATCATTAAAGTAATACGTTTTTTCGCAGTCAAAAGAAATGTGGATCCTTTCTTCTCTGGTCGTATCTTTGGCAGTTATCCTTAATTTTTTTGGTAAATGTAATAATAATAATATAATATATATTATGTATCTATAGTTTTACAAACGCTTTTAAGGTTTCCGCAAATAACAATTTCTCCGAGATAATCCGCATTTTATCCTACCTGATTTTGAATTAGTAAAACATAACTGATTGGCAATTAAATTCTATTAGTTGCTGTGACTAGAATTCAGTCACTCACAATTAGTATAAATATACTGATTCAATTACTAATGTTTACTATACGAATGCGCACTATCCAAACTTGTAATAACAGGTTTCTGAAGCATTTTTAATGTAATCGATCCTACACAAACGAATTGAATGCAAAAAATATTTCATTAGTTTCCAACTGAAATTATGAATCTTCAACTGAAATAGGTTAATTTTAAAAGAAGGAAATGAAATTTGAACTAATATGATGAGTTAAATTTTCAACTGAAAGATAATTCTTGAAACAAGAAGATTAATTTTCTGCGAAAAAGACGAATTTTTAACACATTAAATAAAGCTTAAACCAAAAAGTTAATTTTTAACTAATAAAGATACATTTTGAAACAAAAATGGAAGAGTTTAATTTAAAATTTTCAGTTAAAACAAAACAAATGTTCATCAAAACAGTTCCATTTTCTTCTAAAAAAGATAGTTAACCTTTTTAAGTTCAAAAATTTAAATTTTAATTACCCGAAAAAATGTTATTTACCATAAAAAAGACAAAATTATCTTTTGGTAGGCTATCCTTGAATATGTGTATTCAAAATTTGACTTCCATGAAAAAAATTCTTGCGTCCGTAGCGCGCGAAGTAAACAAATTCTAATTTTTTTTTACAAAATCAAGTTGCGAACAATTAGTAACTTTAAATTGCTAATTGAAAAATAAATGTTTTTATTTTTCATATAATTTTTTTATCAATTGATAACATTATTATAATATATACAGTTATAATAATAATAACAATTAAAAGTTTCTGACACAATTGCTGGCTGGATTATTACTATTTGTTAAGATATAAGCCTTATTTATAATTGTTATATGTTACTTTTTCTGAACAGTAACAAATGGGGATTTCTGACACATTTCCGTTGTGTATGTATATGAAGATTGTTCTCGTTTATCATACTAATGTTACACAAGTAATGATTTCTGACGGGAGAGTAGATAGGACATTTGGCGAGGATGTGTGAAAGATCTTCATTTTCTGTCAGGTTACATAACTGGAAAATCTGTTTTGGATCGATCACAATTGTTCCAGCTTTAGAGGTTAACATAATAATGAACCTGGAGGAAGTTCTTATTTAAGCGAAACTGCGCCTAAAAAGGAAAGTAGCTTTGAATAGCAGATATTACTGGGGTAGCGCATCATTGCGTAAAATTTTAATTTATGTATAACTCATGTTACTGTTTCTAATCTTAACAGATCCCGCGAATAAAAAAAATCACGGTATCTATCAGGTATATTATCGATTTGAATTATAAGATTGAGACAATTGGGATACATGAGATTCTGACTAATGCCCGCTCTAAGATTTGGTATGACACACATGATAAACCTAGTTCCAATCTAACAACGAATTTAGGCGTATTTCTGGGTAGGCGCAGAAGATTTTTGAAAAAAACGTGCTAATGCTTTTTCGAAAACATCTACATAATTCAATCGGATAATGCGGGCCGCATACAATGAGGAACTATTTATAATCGAGTCATGAATTTTGATAATGGAAGACCATGAAGAATATCGTTCTAGTTAGAATATTAAAGGCAGAAGCTTAGGCTGAGTTGGCTCTGTTAACTTATATTTTTATTGGGGCACAATTTCTTCAAAAAGGAATAATTTCAAACCAAGTTTGGTTTCTCCCATCCACGTGAATATTATAGAATTACTTTGGAGTGTAGATAAATCTAGAAAAAAAATTTTTTCTTCTTCTTGAAACTTTGCAGATACATTGAGAAATGTGAAAACAATATTTGTAAAATTAATGAAATACAAATATCTCACACGGACAAGCTCATTTAATTAGATAATTCATGATATCATAGCTATCTCAGTTAGATAATCATTAGTTACGTTGTTAACCAAATAAAATTTTTCGTCAAGACAGTAATCAGTTTGCCTTCAGTTGGATGAAATGAGTTAATTTCTTATTCTTAATGAATATAATAACATTATAATATATCTATAGTTTTACAAATATTTTCAAGGTTTTCGCAAATAACAATTTGTCTGACGCAATTTGCATTCTATCCTACCCCCTATTTTTGAATTATGAAAATATAAGTTTTCCTTATTCCCCTCTTTTCCTCTTTTTTATCTTTACCTACTTAAATGTGAACTGAATGAAAACAAATCAACTTTTTTATTCAAAATTCATATTTTGGGGTTAAAAATGTATCTTCTTGTTATGTTGATTTTAATCTTGTGGAAATGTCGACTTTTTGAAAATTATTATTTAAATTATTCTGTCGAGATTGAAAAACAATTTTAAACTGTAAAAGATTGAAAAAATGCATCTTTTTTAGAAAGATTTCAAACCAAAACTTTAGAAGCTTTAAAAGAGTCTTGAAAGGTTTCATGTGAATAAACAGATTTTCTTAAAATTCCTAGGAAAATTTGGAAGATTTTGAGGCAATTTATTTTGAATTTTGAATGATTTTTCAAAATTTCAAGAAAAATTCGTGTCACCTCCAAATATTTTTAAGAATTTAAGTGGTTTTAGATATATTTAAAATATTTTGAAACTTGGAATCATTTCCGAAAATAAGTCAAATATTTTGTATTTCTACCAAAGTTCTAAAATTCCTAAATATCATTTAAAAGGCTCGAATTTTGCCTCATGTTTTTTAAAAGTCTGTAAAATAATTTTTTTAAATCTTCCAGATTATTATTTGACACATCTGAAATATTGAAAAATCTGTCCTAATGTTCTCAAGAATATTATAAAATGTTTAGAAGTTTGAAAAAAAACTGATAATACTTCTTTTGTTGTAAGTAATATTAATGAAAAAAAATATTGTCAAAATTCAGTAAAAAAAAAATCATATTTGTGTGCATAATAGAATTGACAAAAATTTAAGATTTATTAATGTAAAATTTTATTATTTCATGTTTGGTAAGAATAATTAATTTTCAACAAAAAAAAAGAGAATTTTCAACCAAACTGATGAATCTTTTACAAAAACAAATGAATTATCAACAAAAAGTGTAATAGTTGATATTTCCACCAAAAAATATTTTAATTTTTAATAATAAAAAACTGTTAAATGAAACCAAAAAATACAAATTTTCAACAAAAGAGTTAAATTTTCAACCAAGAAAGATTTTCCAATCATTAAAAAAAAAAATCTCATCCAAAATGCTGAGTCTTTCTACCAAAAAAAAAGACAAATTTTCAATAAAATAGATGAATTTATAACCAAACGGATGAATTTTTAACCAAAAATATTAAATATCTATGAAAAAAAAATTCGACGAAAAATGGAATGGTTAAAGTTTCAGTTAAAAAAATAATTTTTTAATACAAAAAGTAATTTTCAACCAAATTAATAAAATGTATAACAAGAAGATTACTTTTCTACCAAAAAAAAAGAATAATGTTCAACAAAATTCATGAATTTTCAAAGAAAATGGTTAATTTTATACAAAAAATAGAGTAGTTTAATTTTCAGTTCGAGAAATCAGTTTTTAAGTACATTGAAATAAATTTTCAACAGAATATTCAAATGTTCAACCCAACAAATGAATTTTCTACCGAAATGACTAAATGTCAAAAAAAAAAAATGTCGGCAAAAATTGGAATAGTTACATTTTTAGTTTAAAAAAAAATTAAATTTAATAAAAAAAGTAATTTTCTACCAAAAAAGAATAATTTTTAACAAAAGACAGGAATTTTTAACAAAAAAAAAACAAAGTTGCAACAAAATACAGACATTTTCAAACGAATAGTTGAATTTTCAACTCAAGAAGAATTATGCTCAACTAAACATGAAATAGTTAAATTTTCAGTTGAAAAAATTACTTTTCAATAAAAAAACTAATATTGAAGCCAAAGAAATGAATTTTGAACCAATAAGAAGAATTTTCTACCAAAAAAGATTAACAAAATGGTTAAATTTTTGAACAAAAAGAAAGATTTTTGAACTAAAATGATGAATCATCAACCAAAAAAAAATGTATTTTTATAAAGGTAATTCCACTTTCAACTAAGTAGTTGAATTTGAAACAAAAAAGGTTTTTTAGTCGCTATTCACGATTAGCAAAAATCTTGAAAGTTTAATCAAATAGTTATATTGGAAGAAAAATCCTGGGACCAAAGTCAAATTTATAGGACGATTCGAGCAAAGACTGATTTTTCCGTTTTTTCTTCCATGAACTTTAAAAATAAAATTTTGATAGAAAAACGAAAAAATTCAATACATTTTTGTGAGAGATGTGTCCAGAAAACGCGGTAAATGAAACCTTATAAAAAATTTGAGAATACAGACGCGAAGAGTTATATTTTGTACATGAAAAAATAATATCGAAAATGCTGCCTTCTTGCTTAGAAATAATTTTCAAAACCCCTTGAAACGTTTTGAAGTAGTTCGACAATCCTTTATAAAATTTCAAATACTTTGGGGTCTCTAGAAATCTCTTAAAACCTCTCAAATCACTTCAAGCCTTTGAAGGTTTCGTACTATTTATTAAAATATTTTGAAAACACTTGAAAACTTTTCAGAAATGGGTAAAATCTCTCTAAATCTATTTTAGTCTTATAAAATTAGTTAAAATCCACCAAATATCCTCTGAAATCCCTTAAAATCCTTCCACAGTCCATGAAATCTCAAAAGATTTTTGAAAATCCCTTGAGATATTCTTGAACCACTTGAAATCCTTCGAAAATCTGTAAATAGCCTTAAATTTTCTCAAGTTGAGGCAATCCTTTTGGAAGTGCTATGAAATCTTCTGAAATATCCTGTAATAATATCATTAATATTCTACCCATTGAAAACGCTTTCAAAATTTTTATATATTTTTCAAATCCCTTGAAATCTTTATAAATTCATTAATATTCATAGCTTTCTGTGAAAGTTATTAAAATAATTTACAATTCTTGAAATTTTATTCTGATTATCGAGCTCAGAACAAAATTATCCACTTCTACAAATGCAAAATTAATCGACTGGCAGTGGATACGCTTTTTACTTAAAATCGTAGGTAGGATAGTCATGATCGGTATAATATTTCTAAAACAGGGATTATTTTATAAAATTTGGAATTTCAGCTAGAAATTAATGTTTTTCTTCCCACAAGTATTTCTTTAGAACTCGCTCTTCTGGCAGATTTACAGCTTCCTAAGGACAACAGAAAATGTTTTTGGAAAAGTTGAATTTTCCAAAAAATAGTTGAATTTTCAACTAAAGAAATATTAATCTTAAATCGACAAGTTGAATTTTCATGCTAAAAAGATTAATTTTTAACGAAAATTATAAATTCGAAACTAGATTTTTTATATTTTTAGGTAAAAAGAAGAACTTTCAAGAATAGGAAACAAATCACCAAAACAGTGAACAAATAAAGGAACTTTGAACTAAGGAGTTTAATTTACAACCAAATAGTTAAATTATCAATCAGAATCATGAATTTATAACTAAAAATGTTGATGTTCTACCCAGAGAGACTAATTTTCAATCAAGTAGTTTAATTTTTCATAAAAAAGATAAATTTTCACCCAAAAATGGTAAAATAATGTATGTTGAACCAAAAGAGGCAATTTTTAATAAAGAAGTTGGACTTTCAGCCAGGTTGTTTAATTTTCAACCAAGAAGAATAATTTTCTACAAAAGGAGTTGAATTTACAACAAAATACATGAAATATCAGCTAAGCAGTTGAATTTTCAACTAAAAAAAGTTAAATTTTGAACCAAAAATTGAACAGATTAATTTTTAGTCTAAAAAAACGAAATTCTTAATGAAAAAGGTTATGGTTGATGTTTCAATCAAAACAAAAAAAATTAACTTTAAATGAAAAGTAGTTAAATCCATCCAAAAAAGAATAACTGTAAACCAAATAGATAAATTTGTAACTAGCAAAGGTACATTTTCATTTTAAAAAACCGAATTTTCCACAAAATAGTTAAATCTTTAACAAAACAGATGAATTTTTAACTGAAATGATGAATCTTCAGTTAAATTTTAAGTTGATGAAATTAATTCAAAAGAAAGAATACTCAATTCTGGAAAGTAATTTCATTCATTTCCAAAACTTTTCTAGAGATTTACCAAGTTCTGTCTTCCACTATTGAAATATTTGCAAGTTTCTAGTCCCAACAGGGAATGTTTTAGAGAAGTTTGAATTTCAGTGTCGCAGGAAAATACCAATTTTCTTTTATCGGTCTATAAATCTCTTTGTCTCGGGCAAGTAGTAAGAAATCTGTATAGAAGCGCTGCATATCATTTTGATTTGATTTTGGAATCAAATTAATCAACTGGCATTTGCTGCGATAACACGAATACTTGAACGGCCTTTTACTCACTTGTAGTTATTTATAACTACAAGAAAAACCTAGAAACACTACCCGAATCGGGTAGTGTCACGAAATGGTTTAATGGTATATATATATATATATATATAGTAAAATCGCTCTAGAAATTCTGTCCTGCCTCGCGTACTTTAGAAAAATCCAGTCATCTGTTTCTTGCTGCAAAGTTAAATTCCCATTTCGAGTGTTTACCTAATGGTGATCCTATTCCCGGTATTTCTCGTGCCAGAACATCTTCTTCTCATGGCAGGCAACATTTTCCGGAGAGCTCTCATTCACCTGTGAACTCCAGGTCTAGGTCTCCTTCTGACAGGCATCGACCTGCAGGGTTTCCTCCTGCCAGATGAAGGTCTGGCAGGAGGCGAAGTCCTCCAAACACTTCTTCTTTAAGGCCTCCTCCTGCCAGGTGCATGGTTCCACCTACCATACTGCCTTCTAATGACGGACAAATATATGGGCTTGAACCCCTTGAATTTATTCGGATTACTTCACGCAACAATCCAAGCCAGATATTCGAACTTCGAAGATACACTTCTCCTGCTTATAAGGGACTTAAATTGAGAATAACAAGAAACATCTTTGAGCCTATGACAAACCACGAACAAATTGTTATGTCAACATCTGATGGTGTAGCTTTCGCAATATTGAAGAGTACTCATGTTCTTGCTGGAATGTATATTTTTCATAATAACACTATGAGGCGGACGAAAATAAACATCGAAAGCGATTTTGTTACCCTAATAAACCCAGAAGAAATCAAGGAAACTCCGGTGGGTTCCCAACGCTCAATAGCAGCATATTATAAAATGAGCTGGGTGAACCGGAGTCTTCCACTACATTAGTTCAACTTAAAAAAATGTAAATCTAAAACATAGCATCCATTGTGACTCAGTGATCTGAGTCAATGTGCTCAGCGATCTCGTATTTAACACAATTTAGCTACTTACTTCACTCGCAAGATTGGGCGCGGCTAGGGCGCGCGTCTTTTGGATCTCGCGCTTTGCGCTTAATAATGTATTTGCCTCACACTATGCGCCTGGTCTTTACGCTTACCCCAAATTTGTGCAGACTTTTTAAAACTAAAGGTCAAAGCATCGACAACTGTAGCTTGGTGATTGTGAATTTTCGTTTGTTAAAGCTCCTTCGGCTTTAACATACACATTCTCATCACCTATCTCGTGCTTCGCACACGATTTTTTCCAAAATGCAAACTTTTCTTTACATCAAATCTATTTCATATTTATTTATGTACCGCGGTCTGGGACTGATTATTCATTAATTGTAAAATAAATTACTAGAACTTGGATTCGAGCCCGTTTTTTGTTCTGATCTTCGGCTCAAATCCGAGTCCTCTTAACAACTTTTGTCTATTTTTTTGGTATCTGGTATCATTTAAAAAAAATGTAATTTCTTAATTTTGATGTTATTTTTTATGATTAAAACAAAAACTACAACTCCTATCAAAAAATGATCAATAACAAATTTGTACAACTTTTTTTGGAAAAAAACTTTTGTTCATTCATTTTTTTGTAGCTTGTGTCGTTTTTTCAAAAATTTATTTTTATTTATATTATAATTTTTCACAATTAAGACAAAAACTACGCGTCTTATCGAAAAGTGATTAATAACAAATTTTCAGATCGTTTCTAGGTGAACTTTGTCCCTTAATTTCTCTGGTCCCTTGTATCGTTTTCCCGAAAATTCAATTTTGTTAATTTTAATGTTATTTTTTACGATTAAAACCAAAACTGCGCGTCCTATCAGAAAATGATCAATGACGAATTTGTCGTTCTTTTTTGAGTGAACAAATTTTTTCCCCTATTTTTTTCGTACCTTGTATCGTTTTTCCCGAAATTTTTATTTTTAATTTTCAATGTTATTTTTTGCGATTAAAAAAAACTAGGCGTCCTATTAAAAAATGATTCATGACAAAGGACCCCGCACCAAATGTACAGAAAAATGCCTTATGATAAAAAATTCTAAAAAAAATTTTTTCTTGTATTTTCGAACCTGCAAACTAAAAATTCGAAAGAAAAATGTCAGAAAGATGGACAGTTTTTAGACAAACACTTGTCCAAAGTTTCGATTTTTACATGTATTTTAATGGAAAAATGCTTATTTTAGCAAAATGTTTTTTTTCCTCAAAAACGCTATGATAGATTTGACTAAAACTTTTATATTTTGACGATCAGGCGTACCGAATCAAAACATTCATACCCACGAACTAGAAAGATTAACGATTCTTTGGGTAAACAGTATGTTTTTGGGGGTGTTTTTATACCCTAAACATCCAAGTAACATATGTAAATCATCATTTCTTAGTAACTAAAATCAATAGAGATTTTTATTCCACTGCTACGGTATGAAACGACTTTCCAATAAGTGGAATAAGCGTATATAGCAAGAATATGTTTTGACCTAATTTTAGGGGATGTTTTACCATCCCTTAAACAATGAGTCTGAAGTTCCTAACGCATTAATCAATAACGAAAAATAATTTTTTTTCAAATGTATGAAAGCTGCTATTTTATGACAGAAAATAGTCGCGTACAACCCTAAAAACTTCTTAAAGCACTTTCAACCCCTCATCAGATATAAAACTCACCCAAGCTACCCCTAAATATTTTTAAAATTCAACAAAACCAACCTAATTCAAAAATCCGCCCAGTTTTTGCTGATAATAATTTCAATTGATGCCAAAGGGGCACACATAAAGTTTCAACCCTTCAGCACATTTAGAATTCATCCCAGCCACCCCCGAATATTTTAAAAGTTCAATAAAATCACCCTAATTCAAAAATACGGTTTTGAAGCATTTTTTTGCCCATTTAGCATCAACTGAAAACATTTTCAAAAAAATCCTGGTGTATTTTGAAATTAGGGTGATTGTATTGAATTTTAAAAATATTTAGGGGTTGCTGGGGTGAGTTCTATATGTGCTGAGGGATTGAGACACTTTTTTGTCCCTTTGGCATCAACTGAAAACATTATCAGAAAAACCTGGCGTATTTTTGAATTACGGTGATTTTATTGAACTTTTAAAATATTCGGGGGTGGCTGGGGTGAGTTCTACATGTGCTGAAGGGTTGAAACTTTATGTGTGCCCCTTTGGCATCAATTGAAATTATTATCAGCAAAAACTGGGCGGATTTTTGAATTAGGTAGGTTTTGTTGAATTTTAAACATATTTAGGGGTAGCTTGGGTGAGTTTTATATCTGATTAGGGGTTGAAAGTGCTTTAAGAAGTTTTTAGGGTTGTACGCGACTATTTTCTGTCATAAAATAGCAGCTTTCATACATTTGAAAAAAAATTATTTTTCGTTATTGATTAATGCGTTAGGAACTTCAGACTCATTGTTTAAGGGATGGTAAAACATCCCCTAAAATTAGGTCAAAACATATTCTTGCTATGTACGCTTAATCCACTTATTGGAAAGTCGTTTCATACCATAGCAGTTGAATAAAAATCTCTATTGATTTTAGTTACTAAGAAATGAAGATTTACATATGTTACTTGGATGTTTAGGGTACAAAAACACCCCCAAAAACATGCTTTATATCCAAAGAATCGTTAATCTTTCTAGTTCTTGGGTATGAATCTTTTGATTCGGTACGCCTGATCGTCAAAATACAAAAGTTTTAGTCAAATCTATCATAGCGTTTTTGAGGGAAAAAAACATTTTGCTAAAATAAGCATTTTTCCATTAAAATACATGTAAAAATCGAAACTTTGGACAAGTGTTTGTCTAAAAACTGTCCATCTTCCTGACATTTTTCTTTCGAATTTTTAGTTTGCAGGTTCGAAAATAAAAGAAAAAAATTTTTTTAGAATTTTTTATCATAAGGCTTTTTTCTGTACATTTGGTGCGGGGTCCTTTGTAGGTCCATTATAAGTTTAAAATTTTTCTTTCTTATCTTATATCCTTCCATGCATATTGTGACCGTCAAATGGAATTTTTAAATTTTTATTATTTATTCAAGTGGTTAAAAGCAGAACCGTTGGTAGAAAAATACTGGTTAACGAACTCGATCTTTCTTTTTGGTCCCTAAAACTGTGTGCTAAATTTCAATAAAATCCGATTAGTCTTTCAAAATTTATCTGGTATAAAGAAAGATATTTTAAAACCAAGTTTGATTTATTAAATAGCCCTATCCACGAGAATATTCTGGAATTTCTAAAATTATATATGAATCTGAGAAAAATTTATTTTCTCTTTTTGAAAATTTCCAGATACCTTGAGAAAATTCCCAAACTAAGCCTCGTTGAGGTAAAGAATTTTTTTGCTTAGACTCTTTTATGAAATACAAATATCTCATGAAGACAAGCTCATGAGATAAGAGCACTTATGAGATGAGAAATACATTGAATATGTGACAACAAAGCGATAGAATAATCATTATTCACTGTTAAACAGATTCCTCATTAATAAAGCAATCAGTTTTTCCGTAGTTAGAAAAAATGAGATCCTTTTCTCCTCTGGCCCTATCATTGGCGCTTATCCTTAATTCTTTCGGTGAGTTTATTAATACCATAATATATCTATACTTTAAAAAGAAATTTTAAGGTTTTTGCAAATAATAATTTCTGAAAAATAATCCACATTTTATCCTACTGTCTAAGTTTAAATTAGTAGAATATAACTAATTGTACATTAAGTTTTACTAATCTCTGCGGCTAGAATTCAGTCACTGACAATTAGTTAAATGATACTGATTCAATTACTAATTGTTACTGTACGCATACGCACTATCCGAACTCGTGATAACATATTGCTTAAGCATTTCTAATGTAAGTTATCCTACAAAAACGAATTTGATGCGAGAAATATTTTATTAATTTTCAACTGAAATGATGAATCTTCAACAGAAATATTTAAATTTCAAACCAAAAGGATTCATTTTCAAGTATAATGATAAATATTGCATTTTAATAGTTAAACTTTCGACCAAAACGATCAATTTTTAACAAAGAAGATTAATTTTCTACCAATAATGGAACAGTTCAATTTTAAGTTAAAAAACTAATTTTCAGCCAAAACAAAGCGAATTTTCAACATCATTTTGGTAGAAAGCTAATTTTTTGTTGAAATTGCAACAATTTTGGTAAAAAGACATTCTTTTTGGGTTGAAAACGAAATTTTTCCTTGAAAATTCAACTAACTATTTTTTATTGTGAAAATTAAACTCTTTATCTGAAACTTTATCCTCTTTAGCCAAAAATGCAATTATTTGGTTAAGAGTTCTTAAATTATATTAAAGAAACATTTCGTTGAAAAATCGCATTATTCCTCCTGGTTTTAGAGTATTTTGACTTGTGAAGATTTTGAGCGTGTCAGTGGAAAAAATGTTTTTGTTTTTAGTTTAAGTGAATGATTTTAAATCCTTACAGTTGGCTTAATTGGTTAAATTTTCAATAATTCTGATTGAGTCTTTTTTGGATTGTGAAAATACACCCAACTTTTTGCCGATGCTGCCTTTTCTCGCAGAACGGCATCATTGAAATCTTTACAAAGATTTTTTAATCTCTAAAAACTCTCTGAAATTCCTCAAAACATTTATAAATCACTTGATATCTTGTGAAACCCCTCAAAATATTTTCAGATGGTGCGACAATCCTCAAAATCTTTTAAAATTCTTTGTGGTATCTAGAAATCTATTGAAATCTTATGAAATCAATTTTCACCAAAGTAGTTCATTTTTCTACGAAAGAAATAAAATTGAAACTAAAATGATGAATCATAAAGAAAAAAAATGAATTTTTAACAAAATAGTCGAACTTTCAACCGAGCAGTTGAATTTCCAACCAAAATGTAATCTTCAATTAAGAAGAGTAATTAAATTAATTAATTATAAGAAGTTTTAATTTTTCATTTCAATGATCCGGGAAAATTTTTTTACCCAGAAACAGACCAAACATTTTTGCTATTGAGTAATAACAATAACAATTAAAAATTTCTGACATAATTTCTGACTGGATTATGACTACTTCTTAAGGTGTAAATGCCTTATTCATAATGTTTTTATATTACTTTGTTTAAAGTGACATAACTCATTTTTTTGTTCGGGCTCGATTTCTTTTAAAAGGAATAGGCTCAAACAAAGTTTGGTTTCTTTAATAGCCCATTCACTAGAATATTTTGGAATTTATTTTGGGTCTTCATGAATGTGAGAAACTTTTTTTCTTCTTGAAACTTTGCGGATAAATTGAGAAAGGTGACGACAATATTTGTGAAATTAATGAAATACAAACATCTCACATGGACAAGCTCATAAGATCATATTATTATTATTATTATACCATTAAGCCATTTCCCTTTCGGGGTAGGCGTGAC
>CAKNYM010051418.1:174673-193595 GCA_932195095.1 Andricus curvator | reverse complement strand
ATATCGAACCAGTCACTCAGTTTCCCGTTTACCCTTACGCTCGCTTTTCTACCTGTATATATTGTTTTTATTGCTTGCAGGAGCCCTCCATTTACTCCGTACTCTTTAAGAACTTCCCAAAGTTTACTTCTATTTACCGTGTCAAATGCTTTTTCTAGGTCAATAAATGCACAGAAAACTTTCTTTCCTACTCTCAAGCTTTTTTCTGTGATCTGTCTTAGGCTAAATATCTCATCTGTACATGATCTTCCTGGCATAAATCCACTTTGGACTTCCCATATCTTTTCTTCTGTAATTTCCATTACCCTACGAATAAGTATTTTTGAGTATATTTTACTTACGGTACTTAGTAGACTGATACCTCTGTAATTGCTGCAGTTGCTTTTATCTCCCTTTCTTTTGTATATTGGTACGATAATCGCTTTTCTCCAATCGTCCGGGACTTCTCCCGTCTCGATACATAAATTTATCAATTCGCACAACCTGTGAGGTATGTACTCGCCACCGTATTTAAGCATTTCAGCGCTGATACTATCTACACCAGCAGCCTTACCGTTTTTCAAGTTCTTTATTATGTTTCTGACCTCAGTGACACATACTTTTTCAATTGGGTTTTCTAATGCATTATGTTCTATGTCGCAGTTTTGTTGTCCTATATCTTTACCTCCTAATAGTTCTTTAAAAGAGTCTTTTAAAGCGTCTACTATCCCGTCTATATCATATAGCATTTCACCTTTGCTGTTTCTCATGCTCGCAAACTCTGTATTTTTACTTTCCTTCAACTGTTTATATAATAGTTTCATCATTCCTTCAAAGCTGTTTTGTATTTTTCTCTCTTCTTCTGTTCTCATTTTCTCTTTACTCTCTTTGACTAGTCGTTTAACTTTTCTCTTTTTGTGTCTGTAATCATTTTTAAGTCTATTTCTCTCCTCATCGCTAAGACCTGTAATGTGCAACGTTCTTTCGTGCGCTTCTCTCTTTTCTTTTTGGGCTGCGTCAATTTCATCATTCCACCATGCATCACCAGATTTTCTTCCAACAACCGCCGTACCACATACTTCGGTCGCAGTTTCAACGATGACATCCCGTAGCAAAGTCCACATGCCCTATAAATCTTTATTGTTTATTAATCCCTTCCAAATTGTCTCATCTATACTTGCGTTTAACCTATTTTGAAAGTCTATTCGCACTTCCGGTTTTTGTAAATTTTCAATCTTTATTCGCGTTTGTTTTGTTTTTGTTGTTTTCTTTCTTCTCCATCCCCGTCCTAAATTTATTTTGGAGACTAAGAGGTAATGATCAGTATTGCATTCGGAACCCCTCATGACTCTTGTATCTTTCACTAGTTCTCTTAGTCTTTCATCCGCAATAACAAAGTCAATTATACTGTGGCTATTTCCTTTACGCCAGGTGTACATATGGATCATTTTGTGTCTAAACCAAGTATTTGTAATAAATAGGCCCTTTTCTAAGCATAAGCTAACTAATTTTTCCCCGTTATATTTTTTTTTTTGTTGCATCCCCAAATTTACCTAGCACCCTTCCTGTATCTGTATCCTGACGTTGAACGCCGACCCATCCGTTCATATCTCCCAGCAGAATTATTCTTTCACCTTGATCGCAAGTACTTATTGTGTCATTTAAAGTGTCCCAGAAAGCGCCTTTGACTTCTCGCGGCTCACTGTCAACTGGGGCGTAGCACGCTATGATAAATAACCTTCTGATTCCTACCTTCATTCTAGCCCACAACAATCTGGGAGATACAAAATCATGATCTTTGAGATGCTGTCTGCTTTTTCATTCATAATTAAACCGACCCCTTGACTACGATTTGATTCACTACCTACTCCTGACCATATTTCAAAACCGCCTTTCAACACCCCATTTTCTATGTTTCTACTTTCGCAACCCTTTTTCTTCGTCTCAGGTACACATAAAATATCTAGTTTCCTTGCATGCATAGTTTCTCGTAGTTCTCTTATTTTAAGGTCATTCATTCCTCTAGCATTCCAGACACCCAGTCTCCATTCATCGCCTGAAATTCGACCTTTACGTTTACCGTGTGTATGCATTTTGTCGATCCAAGTTTCAGTCCATTCCGAGGCTACTTTATTGTTTGTATTATTCATGTTTAGATTGTACACCCAACTAACACCTTTATGCGCGAAATTTGTTTTGCGAGCCGAAATCATGTCCAAGTTAAGTGATTATTCGTCGTACGGTGGATAGTCTATCTGTAACGTCAGTCCCACCAATACTTCTGTTACTGCGTGGGGGGGGGGGGAGAGGTGAGGACAGAGAAAGGAAACCGAGAGTCTCAATTGGTTGGTGATTCATGCTGAGAAGGTTACCAGCCTTCAGCAGCGTTGTATTTGATAGGAGTTAATATGTGCCTATCTGCTGAATCCTGGCCTACCTCTAAACGAGGAGCCAATAAGTCTTTTTTTTTTTTTTTTTTTTTTTTTTTTAAATTGTAAAAGGGTTAAATTTTATTTTATTTTACTTTATTTATTTTACTTATTTATTTATTTATTTATTTTTTTTTTAAATTGGAAAAGGGTTAAATTTTATTTTATTTTACTTTATTTATTTTACTTATTAATTAATTTATTTATTTTTTTTTTATTTTATTTATTTATTTATTATTATTATTTTTTTTTTAATGTAAAAAAAAAAGAATTTCTGAAATACTGTGTAGTTCTTGATTCATGAAGTTCTTCGAAAAGCGTTTAGAGAATCTAGACTCCTTAAATTTCTTCGAATTTCCTTCAACCACTGTATTAATTTGAAAATTCGTTAAAATCATTTAAAATATTTCAAAGAACTCGAAAATTCTCTCAAATTAGGAAAGATCTCAATATACCTCATAGTTTTTGAAATACCGTGAAATTTGCTCATAAAAGATGATAAAAAGTCGCGAAAATCTCATGAAATCCTATATTTCTTGAATTCTGAGATTCAAAACGTCCCAAAGTTCCCGGAAAATATTTTCAAATTCTCTCAGATCATTGGATTGAAAATGAAAAATCGCTCATAATGTTTTAAAACAAAGAGAGCATTCAACCAAAATAAATGGATATTGTGTTTTAACGTAATTTAATTTATGACATAAAAAGAGTGTACCCCCCCCCCCCCCCCCGCAAAAAAAGAATAGTTCAATTTCAAAAATGTATAATCTTAAAATTTATTTATTTTCAACAAATAAAAAATTATGACTTATCCTGCTGTTTAACTGGGATTCGGCCTTTTGTCTTCAAAGAACTTCTTCATTTTTTGAGTGGTGATTTGGCAAAAGAGAGGGATTGGATAACGTGTTTTCGAGAAAGAAATGACTGAAAAATAATTGTGCAGAAATAGACCGGTTAACTGGGCTTTAGGATTTTATTTTTGAAAGTGAGAAAATCGACCGATCGCGCTGACGCTATAGTTTAGACTGAAGACGCAGGAAATTGCCTTTTTTTTGTCCACCATGTGTCCACGTTGGAAAAATACGAAAAAGAAGAATCTAGACTCCTTAAATTTCTTCGAATTTCCTTCAACCACTGTATTAATTTGAAAATTCGTTAAAATCATTTAAAATATAACAAAGAACTCGAAAATTCTCTCAAATTAGGAAAGATCTCAATATACCTCATAGTTTTTGAAATACCGTGAAATTTGCTCATAAAAGATGATAAAAAGTCGCGAAAATAATTCATGACATCATAGTTATCGTAGATAAATAATCATTAATGTCTTGGCCTAATAATTCAACAATTTTGTAAAAAATTCATTCGTTTTGTTTTTTAATTCAACTATTTTATTGAACATTAACTTTTTCACATCCCCATCATTTATGATAGAGAAAGAATTAGGTTGGAATTTTTTAATGCTTGACTGAAAAATGTTTTCTGTTGGAAAATTCTTCATTTTGGGTGTCAAAATTCACCTGTTTTGGTTAAAAATTTAACTATTTTGATAAAATTTCTTTTTTCTTTTGTTTGAAAATCAACCTTTTGGTTTCAGGTTGAACTATTTGGTTAAAAGTTTGTGAACCATATTGCAAAATTGTTTTTTTGGGTAGAAAATTAATCTCTTTGAATGAAAATTGAACTATTTGTGTAAAAGTTGAACTACTATCCACATTTATTTTACTTGAAACAATGTATCCTTCGGTGGAAAAAATGTTGTTTTTTTTTTAGTTTGAGCGAGACTGTCACAATGTATTTCACTATTTCCATCAATAGAACTAAAAAAGTGTTTTATCCGTTAAAATCCTTTATTAGGAAGATACTGCCTTCTTGCGTAGAAATAATTTTCAAACTTCGAAGTTGCTGCCTTTCAAACTAATGATGTAATGATTAAATTAAAAAAGATTCCGAATTTGAACAGTTAATTTCAGTTACTGCCTTCTTCCGTAGGACGGCAGCATCAAAATATTTCAAAATATTTTGTAATTCCTAGATATCCTCTAAAATTCTTTCAAATAGTGTGAAATTACTTAAAATCTTGTGAAACCCCTTGAAATATTTTGAAATTGTTCGACAAGCCTTGGAATTTTCAAAAAACCTTTAAAGGTTTTATAATATTTAGTGAAATAGTTTGAAACCCATTAAAAACTATTCAAAAATTCTTAAAATATCTCTGAATCCGTTCAAGTCTTACAAAATTAGTTCTAATCCATAAAAAAATCCCGCAGAATTCCCTTAAAATCATTTCAGAGACTACGAAATTCACAAGATTTTTGGAAACCCCCTAGTATAAGCTCGAATTACTTGAAATACTTAGAAAATCTGTCAAAGGCCTCAAATTGAAAATTGATTGATTAATTTTTAAGTTGAGGCAATCCTTTTGGAAGTGCTATGGTTCCTTTTCTCGGTCTAGAAATCTCTTTTGCTCGAAAAAGTATTTATTTTACTTTCAAAAATTTATTTACCTTCTTCGAAAGCTCAGTACTAAGATTTCAATGCGCATTGAGTTTGAAATTTTTATTAAAGCGTTGCATGTAATTTAGATCCAATTTCCTGATTAAATTGATCAACTGGCATTTATTGCTACAACACTAATACTTGAATCGCCTCCTACTTCCATTACATTTATTGTAAAATCGCAATAGAAATTATGTCTTGCCTCACGTACTTTAAAAAAATTATATCATCTGTTTCTTGTTGCAGAGTTACGTTTACAATTCGACTGTTTACCTGATGGTTCCCCTATTCCCGGTGTTTCTCCTACCAGAACATCCTATTCTCTTGACAGGCAACATTCTTTGGAGAGCTCTTTACAGCCTGGGAGGACCAGGTCTCCTCCTGACAGCTAACCTCCTGCCGAGATTGATCCAGCCGGATTTCATCATGCCCGGCTTCTGCATCTCGAGTATGATCCTGCATGGTTTCCTCCTTCCGAAACATCTTCTTCTTCTGATAAACATTATCTTTATAAAAGGCTCAGGTCCCGGTCGCCTCATGCCAGGCAACCTCCTGCCGGGTTTCATCCTGCCAGACCATCTTCTCCAAACGGGTCTTTACCCATGAAGCCTCCTTCTCATAGATGCATGGTTCCACCTACTAGGCTTCCTTCTAATGGCAAACGTGGATATGGGCTTGAATATCTTAAATCTATTCGGCTTACTTCCCGCAAGAATCCGCGTCGGATATTTGAACTTCAAAGATACACTTTTCCTGTTAATCAAGAACTCAAATTGAGATTAGGAACTAATACATATGAGCCCATAACAAACCAAGAACAAATTGTTATATCAACATCCGATGGTGAGGCTTTTGCAATATTGGAGAATACTACTGTTCTTGCTGGAATGTATGTTTATCATAATTACGGTATGAGACGGACGAAAATAAACATGAAAAGCGGCATGGTTACCCTCCTAACCCCAGAAGAAACCAAGGAAACTCCAGTGGGTGCCAAACGCCAAATCTCAATGTATTTTGATGTAAGCCTAGTAAAACTCGATGAAAATGCGTCGATGGTTTAATCAGTGTGTTTGGTTCATTCAGTAGGCCTATGTTACGTAATTTTTTCAAATATGTTCAGCCATGTCTTATTAATCGCAATTTAGTCACTTACTACTCGAGGCACTGTGGTTCAGTCAAAGAGAGTTAAAAGTAAATTGTAATTAGAAATAATAATAAATTAGTGAATTTATTATGGTTCTCAGGGCATTAATCTCTCGTCAATATCCCATCCAGTCTTTTTCAGAAGCAGATAAAAAAAGTTCCTTTCCATTCCGTTTTGAAAATATTGTAGGAGGAAAATTATTACAGATTTAGCCCCCTTTTCTTTGGAAGCCCATCTTCGACAAGCACAAAAAGATCTATGATCATTAAGGAAAATGTACCAGTAATCGCGATGCCAATTATCCTACTTTTGCCTTATTTGAATTAATCAAATTTAAAAAAAAATTAATTTAAAGCTGAACAGTTGAGTCTTCCACGAACATGATGGATTTCTAAAAAGAAAAGACGATTTTGCATAGTTTGACCGAAAAAGAGAATTTTTTATTTTTAATAAAATGCGGATGCCTTCCATCGCCAAAATGCTTCTTTACGGTTAATATAACAAAAAAAATTAAATTGGTTGCGACATGATTCAAATTATTCACCTAAAAATACTCACTATCTGTCGGACTATTAGTACTTTACGACATCCAGACAACTCTGGCCACTCTGACCAATGTCATGTTAATGCAAATGGTCAGAATGATATTTTAGTAGACATTTGTCATTCACCATAATAAAAGAATTGCATTGTGAATCATATCATAGCAGCGATCCTAATATCGATTTTATCTTTTCAGGTTCAATGGATTCATTTCAATACTTAATTTTTTGTAATGCTTTGCTTAACACTATTATTTTTCAGCAGGCTTCCAGTTTTAAAATTGATCATAACAGCGAACAGAGTTCAAGTTGAAAATATGGTTTTAAAAAGATCAGCTGAAATACAATTGAAACTATAGTTTTCTTTTTGTGTAACGCTGTATAATGTCTTATGCTGATATTAATTATAAATGTAGATATGAATTTGAAGTTTCTTATTAGGAATCTATTTGCATTCCTTAATCTTTAATATTTTTATGAAACTTTTGTTCACATTTTCAATTTTTTAAACAACAATCACAAGAAATGAAATAGTATATTGCGTATCAAGTAGAAGGCGACGGTCTTTCGTGATGAGTCCAAAAACAGTGCAGGAGTCACGAAAACGGCCTCCTACGAGACACGCACGATACAAAAACGATAAACGTTGAAAAAAACTGTTAAATTAAACCAAAAAATACGAATTTTCAACAGAAGAGTTAAATTTTCAACCAAACAGATGAATTTTCAACCAAAAAGATTAAATATCTGTAAAAAAAAATTCTACCAAAAATGGAATAGTTAAAGAAGTTTTAGTTCAAAAACTCATTTAGAAAAAGAAGTAATTTACAACCAAATAAATAAAATTTCTACCAAGAAGATTGATTTCCTACAAAAACAAAAGAATAATTTTCAACAAAATTCATGAATTTTCAAAGAAAATAGTTAATTTTGTACAAAAAATAGAGCAGTTTAATTTTCAGTTAGAGAAATAAATTTTTAAGTAAATAAAATAAATTTTCAACAGAATATTTAAATGTTCAACCGAAAAAATACATTTTCTACCGACAGGATTAAATGTCTATCAAACAAACAAAAATTTCGACAAAAATTGCAATAGTTGAATTTTTAGTTAAAAAAATTAATTTTAATGAAAAAAAATAATGTTCTACCAAAAAAGAATAATTTCTAATAAAATAGTTGAATTTTCGATCAAATATTTTAATTTTTAATGGAAATATCAACCGAATATTTGAATTTTCAACAAAAAAGGTGAATTGCTTACCAAGAAGATTAATATTCTACAAAAAAAAACAAAGTTGCAACAAAATACATAAATTTTCAAACAAATAGTTGAATTTTCAACTGAAGAAGAATTATGCTCGACCAAACATGAAATAGTTAAATTTTCAGTTAAAAAAATTACTTTTCAATAAAAAAAAACTAATTTTGAAGCCAAAGAAATGAGTTTTGAACCCATGAGAATAATTCTCTCCCAAAAAATATTAATTTTCAAGAAAATACATGAATTTTCAATCAAAAAGATGAATTAGTTACCAAGAAGATTAATTTTCTACACAAAAGACAAACCTTCATCAGAAGGTCACTTCTGGTTTTACATTTAGACATTTGTCATTTGTCATAGACAAAAATGTCACAAAGGTTTTAATCTTCAAGAAAACATGGAATAGTCAATTTTTCATTTTAAAAAATAATTTTAAAAAAAATTAACAATAAATTCATGATTAGCAAGAATCTTAAAAATTTAATCAAATAGTTATATTGAAAGAAAAATCCTGGGACCAAAGTCAAATTTACAGGATGATTCAAGCAAAAACTGATTTTCCGTTTTTTTCTCCCATGAACTTTAGCTATAAAATTTTCATAGAAAAACAAAAAAATTCAATACATTTTTGTGACAAATATTTCCAGAAAATGCGGTAAATGCGGATAATGCTCTAGTATTGTTAAAATATTGATTTTTACTGATATGTTGTGAAAAAAGTCCATCTCTCAAGCAACATAATAATATAAATCAATAATTTTAAATACTTTTTATCTGGAATCTTCTCCTTTCGCTCCACTGGGAATCGAACCACAGAACTACTGGTTTGCGGTCAGGTGCTTTCCCAGTAAGCTAATAGAGAAATCGAGTGAAGAAACTTTTTTTTAGAAATACACGCATTATTTTGCTAGATTGTACAAATCAAATTTTTTAAGGAATCTGTATTATCATTAGAGAATAACAGGAAATATTTAACGTCTTTGCAGACTAGATGGAGCTATGAAAGGAAAATTATTTTAAATAATTTTTTCTGAAAAAAGATCTTCTCCTTTCGGTCCGCTGGGAATCGTACCACATTAGTTATTCTCTAATGATAATACAGACTCCTTGAAAAATTAGATTTTTGGAAGTGCTATGAAATCCTTTAAAATATCCTGTAATATTGTTATTAATATTTTACCTATTGAAAACGCTTTTAAAATTCTTTTATTATTTTCAAATCCCTTGAAATCTTTATAAATTCATTAATAATTATTGATATTCTGTGAAAGTCATTAAAATAATTTACAAATCTTTACATTTTATTCTGATTATCGAGCTCAAAACAAAATTATTCACTTCTACAAATGCAAAATTAATTTTCACCCAACTTCAATAAAATCTGTCGACTGGCAGTTGTTATGCTTTTTACTTAAAATCGTAGGTGAGTTAGTCATGATCTGCATAATATTTCTAAAATAGGGATTATTTCAGAAAATTTGGAATTTCAGCTAGAAATTAATTTTTTTTTCTTTGCAAAAGTATTTGTTTAGATATCCCACCTCTGGCAGATTCACAGCTTCCTAAGAACAACAGAAAATGTTTTTGGAAAAGCTGAATTTTCCAAAAAATAGTTGAATTTTCAACTTAAAAAATAATAATCGTAAACCGAATAGTTGAATTTCTATGCAAAAAAGATTAATTTTTAACCAAAATTATGAATCCAAAACTAGATTTTTTAAACTTTTAGGTAAGAAGAAGAACTTTCAGGAATATGAAACAAATCAACAAAACAGTGAACAAATAAGTGAACTTTGAACGAAGGAGTTTATCTTTCAATGAGAAATGTTATGGTTGATGTTTTAACCAAAAAATATAGTAATTTTAAATAAAAAATAGTTAAATTTATCCAAAAAATAATAACTTTAAACCAAATAGATAAATTTTCAACTAACAAAACGTACATTTTCAAACAAAAATTGGAATATTAAAATTTTTGGTTAAAAAAATCAATTTTCATTTTTTTTAAAACGAATTTTTCACGAAATAGTTCAATCTTCAACAAAACACATACATTTTTAACTGAAATGATGGATCTTTAATCTCCAGTTAAATTTGCAGTTGAAGAAATTAATTAAAAAAAAAAGAATATTCAATCGAGGAAAATAATTTGATTAATTTCCGAAAGTTTTTCTAGAGATTCACCAAGTTCTGTCTTTCACTATTGAAATATTTACAAGTTTCTAGTCCCAACAGGAAATGTTTTAGTGAAGTTTGAATTTCAGTATCGCAGGAAAATACCAATTTTCTTTTATCGGTCTATAAATCTCTTTGGCTCGGGAAAGTAGTCGGACAGCTATATAAAAGCGTTGCATATCACTTTAATCCGATTTTGTAATCACATTGATCAACTGGCATTTACAGCGATAATATGAATACTTGAACAGCGTTTTACTTCCATTATAGTGAAATCGCTATAGAAATTATGTCTTGCCTCACGTACTTTTGAAAAATCCAATCATCTGTTTCTTGTTGCAGAGTTCGGTTCCCATTTCGAGTGTTTACCTAATGGTGATCCTATTCCTGGTATTCCTCGTGCCAGAACATCTGCTTCTACTGGCAGGCAACATTCTTCGGAGAGCTCTCATTCACCTGCGAGCTCCAGGTCTAGGTCTCCTTCTGGCAGGCATCCACCTTCAGGGTTTCCTCCTGCCAGACTAAGGTCTGGCAGGAGGAGAAGTCCTCCAAATACGTCTTCTTCTTCAAGGCCTCCTCCTCCTGCCAGGTGCATGGTTCCACCTGGGACTGCTTATTCATATATTGAAAAATAAAGTACTCGAACTTGGATTCGAACCCGTTTTTTGTTCTGACCCTAGGCTCAAGTCCGGGTCCTCTTAACAATTTTTGTCTATTTTTTTGTATCTGGTATCATTTTTCCAAAAATTTAATTTATTTTTGATGTCTTTTTATGATTAAAACAAAAACTACAAGTCCTATCAAAAAATGATCTGTAACAAATTTGTAGATCTTTTTTGGGCGAACAACTTTTGTTCGGTCATTTTTTTGGACCTTGTGTCGTTTTTCCAAAAATTTAATTTTGTTATTTTTAATGTTATTTTTCACGATTAAAACCAAAACTACACGTTTTTTCAAAACATGATCAATGCCAAATTTGTCGCTCTTTTTTGATTGAACAAATTTTTTTTCCTATTTTTTTCGTACCTTGTATCATGTTTCCCAAAATTTTATTTCTAATGTTATTTTTTGCGATTAAAACAAAAACTAGGCGTCCTATTAAAAACTGATCCGTAACAAATTTGTAGATCTATTATAAGTTCATAATTTTTTTTTTTTATATTAAATGGAATTTTTTATTTTTTATTATTTATTTAAGTGGTTAAAACCAGAACCGTTGGTAGAAAAATACTGATTAACAAACTCGATTTTTCTTTTTGGTCCCTAAAACTATGTGCTAAATTTCAACAAAATCCGATTAGTCTTTCAAAATTTATCTGGTATAAAGACAAATATTTTGAAACAAAGTTTGGTTTATCAAATTGCCCTATCCACGAGAATATTACGGAATTTTTCAAAGTCTATATGAATCTTAAAAAAATTTGTTTTCTCTTTTTCAAAATTTCAAGATACCTTGAGAAAATTCCCAAACTAAGCCTCCTATGAAATACAAATATCTCACAAGGACAAGCTCATGAGATAAGATAATTCATGAGATAAGAAATATATTGAATGTATGACATAGTGCAACAAAGCGATTGAACAATCATCATTCACTGTTAAACAGATTCTTCATTAATAAAGCAATCAGTTTTTCCGTAGTTAGAAAAAATGAGAACCTTTTCTCCTCTGGCTCTATCATTGGCGCTTATCCTTCATTCTTTCAGTGAGTTTAATAATATCATAATATATCTATACCTTTAGAAAAAATTTTGAGGTTCTTGCAAATAAAAATCTCTGAAAAATAATCCACGTTTTATCCTACTCTATTAATTTGAATTAGTAGAATATAACTAATTGTCAATTCAATTCTACTAATTACTGCGGCTAGAATTCAGTCACTGACAATTAGTTAAATGATACTGATTCAATTACTAATTGTTACTGTACGCATACGCACTATCCAAACTCGTGATAATAGATTTCTTAAGCATTTCTAATGTAAGTCATCCTACAAAAACCATTTTGATGCGAGAAATATTTTATTAATTTTCAACTGAAATGATGAATTTTCAACAGAAATATTTAAATTGCAAACCAAGGATTCATTTTCAAGTATAATGATAAATATTGGATTTTAATAGTTAAACTTCTGACCAAAACGATAAATTTTCAACCAAGAAGATTAATTTTCTACCAATAATGGAACAGTTCAATTGGTTGGAAACGAAATTTTTCATTGAAAATTCAACTATGTGGTAGAAAATCTATTTGGTTGAAAATTAACATTCTTGTTAGAAATGTATATCGATAGATTCAAAATTCGTCTTTTGGACTTGAAAATTCAACAATTTGGTTGACATTTTTTCTTACCTCTTTTGGTTACAAATTAATCTAGTTTGTTGAAAATTAATATTTTCTGTTGACAATTCATAATTTTAGTTGAAAATTCGTGCTCTTGGTTAAAAATTTAACTATTTTGTTGAAAATTATTTATCATTGTGAAAATTAACTTCTTTATCTGAAAGTCTATTCCCTTGAGCTAAAAATTCAATTATTTGGTTAAAAGTCCTTAAATTATATCAAAGAAATATTTCGTTGAAAAATCACCTTATTCCTTCTGGTTTTAGAGCATTTTTACCTGTGAAGATTTTGAGCGATTCAGTGGCAAAAATATTTTTGTTTTTAGTTTAAGTGAATGATTTCAAATCCTTACGGCTGGCTTAACTAGTTGAATTTTCAATAATTCTGATTGAGTCTTTTTTGGATTGTGTAAATACACCCGATTTTTTGGCGATGCTGCCTTTTCCCGTAGAACGGCAGCATTGAAATCTTTACAAATATTTATTAATCTCTAAAAAGTCTCTGAAATTCTTCAAAACATTTAGAAATCACTTGAAATCTTCTGAAACCCCTCAAAATATTTTCAAATGGTTCGGCAATCCTCAAAATCTTTTTAAATACATGATGAATCATAAAGAAAAAAAATGCATTTTTAACAAAAAAGTCGAAATTTCAACCGAGTAGTTGAATTTTGAACCAAAATGTAATCTTGAATCAAGAAGAGTAATTAAATTAAATAATTAGAAGAAGAAGTTTTAATTTTTCATTTCAATGACCCGGGAAAATTTTTTACCCAGAAACATGCCAAATATTCTTGTTATTGAGTAATAACAATAGCAATTAAAAGTTTCTGACATAATTTCTGGCCGAATTATTACTACTTCTCAAGGCGTAAATGACTTATTTATAATGTTTTTATATTACTTGGTTTCAAGTGACATAACTCATTTTTTTGTTCGGGCACGATTTCTTTGAAAAGGAATATGTTCAAACAAAGTTTGGTTTGTCTAATAGCCCAGCCACTAGAATATTATGGAATTTATTTTAGGTCTTCATGAATCTGAGAAACTTTTTTTTTTCTTGAAACTTTGCGGATGAATTGATACAGGTGACGATAATATTTGTGAAATTAATGAAATACAAACATCTCACAAGGACAAGCTCATAAGATCAGACAATTCATGACATCATAGTTATCGTAGATAGATAATCATTAATGTAACTATAAGCGATTTTTGGTTGCATATTGATATTTTGTAGTTGAAAATTCATGTATTCTGTAGAAAATTCTGCGTCTTGGCCTAATAATTTAACAATTTTGTACAAAATTCAACCGTTTTGTTTTCGAATTCAACTATTCGATTAAACATTAACTTCTTTACATCCCCATCATTTATGATAGAGAAAGAATTAGGTTGAAATTTTTTATTGCTTGACTGAAAAATGTTTTTGGTTGGAAAATTCTTCATTTTGGGTGTCAAAATTCACCAGTTTTGGTTAAAAATTTAACTATTTTAATAAAATTTCGTTTCTCTATTGTTTGAAAATCAACCTTTTGGTTTCAAATTGAACTACTTGGTTGAACGTTTGTGAATCATATTGAGAAATCGTTTTTTTGGGCAGAAAATTAATCTTTTTGAATGAAAATTGAACTATTTGTGTAAAAGTTGAACTACTGTCCACATTGATTTCACTTAAAAGAATTTATTCTTCTGTAGTCTTGAAAAATCACCTTATTCCCACTGTTTTTAGAGCATTTTTTCCTCTGAAGACTGTTATTGATACAGTGGAACCCTCAGGAGTGGAAAGCTCAGTACTAAGATTTCAATGCGCATTGAGTTTGAAATTTTTATTAAAGCGTTGGATGTAATTTAGATCCAATTTCCTGATCAAATTGATCAACTGGCATTTATTGCGAAAACACTAATACTTGAACCGCCTCTTACTTCCATTACATTTATTGAAAAATCGCAATAGAAATTATGTCTTGCCTCACCTACTTTGAAAAAATTATATCATCTGTTTCTTGTTGCAGAGTTAAGTTTACAATTCGACTGTTTACCTGATGGTGCCCCTATTTCTGGTGTTTCTCCTACCAGAACATCCTATTCTCTTGACAAGCAACATTCTTCGGAAAGCTCTTTACAGCATGCGAGGTCCAGGTCTTCTCCTGACAGCCATCCTCCTGCCGAGATTGCTCCAGCCGGATTTAATCATGCCCGGCTTCTTCATCTCGAGTATCATCCTGCATGGTTTCCTCCTTCCGAAACATCTTCTTCTTCTGATAAAGATTCTCCTTATAAAAGGCTCAGGTCCAGATCTCCTCATGCCAGGCAACCTCCTGCCGGGTTTCATCCTGCCAGACCATCTTCTCCAAACGGATCTTTACCCATAAAGCCTCTTTCTCACAGGTGCATGGTTCCACCTACTAGGCTTCCTTCTAATGACAAACGTGGATATGGGCTTGAATATTTTAAATCTATTCGGCTTACTTCCCGCAAGAATCCGCGTCGAATATTTGAACTTCAAAGATACACTTTTCCTATTAATCAAGAACTTAAATTGAGATTAGGAACTAATACACATGAGCTTATGACAAACCAAGAACAAATTGTTATATCAACATCCAATGGTGAGGCTTTTGCAATATTGGAGAGTACTACTGTTGTTGCTGGAATGTATGTTTATCATAAATGCGGTATGAGACGGACGAAAATAAACATGAGAAGCGGCATGGTTACCCTCCTAACCGCAGAAGAAACCAAGGAAACTCCAGTGGGTGCCAAGCGCCCAATCTCAATGTATTTTTATGTAAACCTAGTAAAACTCGATGAAAATGCGTCGATGGTTTAATCAGTGTGTTTGGTACATTCAGTAGGCCTATGTTACGTAATTTTTTCAAATATGTTAAGTCATATCTTATTAATCACAATTTAGTTACTTACTACACGAGGCACCTGAGTTACCATTTCTTTTTTTATGTCACGTCCGTAAAAATTAGTAAGAATTATCTAAAAAATAAATCACAACGAAGTTTGTTTTCAACAGTATTAAGTAACATGTGAACATAATAGGAAAATCGCTGGCTCACCAGTTATAACTAAGAATATTGATTCAGCTAGTGCATTTACATTGTGGTTCAGTCAAAGAAAGTTAAAAGTAAATTGTAATCAGAAGTAATAATAAAAAGTAAATTTATTATGGTTCTCAGGGCATTAATCTTTCGTCAAGATCCCATCCAGTCTTTTTCAGAAGCAGATAAAGAAAGTTCCTTTCCATTCCCTTTTGAAAATATTGTAGGAGGGAAATTATTATAGGTTTGACCCCCTTTTCTTCGGAAGCTTATCTTCGATAAGCATAGAAAGATCTATGATCATTAAGGAAAATGTATCAGTAATCGCGCTGCCAATCATCTTACTTTTGCCTTAATTGAATTATTAAAATTTGAAAAAATATTAATTTACAGCTAAATAGTTGAGTCTTCCACGAACATGATGGATTTCTAACAAGAAAATACCATTTTGCATAGTTTAAACGAAAAAGAGAATTTTTTATTTTTGAAAAAGTGCGAAAGCCTTTATCTTCAAAAAGCTTGATTTAAATTATTCGCCTAAAAATACTCACTATCCGCCGGACTATTAGTACTTCACGACATCCAGCCAACTCTGGCCATTCTGACCAATGGCATGTTAATGTAAATGGTCAGAATGCTATTTTAGTAGAAATTTATCATTCACCAGAATAAAAGAATTTCATTGTGAATCACATCATAGCAGCAACGGCAGCATTGAAATCTTTCAAAGTATTTTGTAACCCCCAGAAATCCTATGAAATTACTTGAAATTTTTAGGAGTTGTTTAAAATCTTGTTTCTTAATACTTGGTGAAATTTTTTGAAACGCTTTAAAAACTTTGAAAAATAGTTCACAGCTCTCTAAATTAGTCATAGTCTGTGAAATCCCTTAAAATCCTTTCACAGGCTATGAAACCTCAGAAGGCTTTTGAAAATCCCTTGAGATATTCTTGAATTAATTCTTGTAGAATCTATAAAAATACCTTGAAATCTTATGTTTATTAAAATTCATAGATAATTTGTGAAAGCTGTTAAAATGTTTTACAATTCTTTACGTTTTATTTTGATTATCAAGCTGGAATCAGCATGACCCTCTTTTACAAATCCAAAATTAACTTTTACCCAACTTCATTCACATCTGTCGAATGACATTTGTTATACTTTTTATTCAAAGTCGTATGTTAGGTTAGTCATGAACGAAAGAATATCTCTAAACCAAAATATATTTTAAAAAATTTGGAATTTCTGTCTAGAAATTAATTTTTTTCTTTTCAAAAGTGCCAGATTTACAGCTCCCCAGGATCAACAGAAAATGTTTTAGAAAACCTTTAATTTTTCTAGCAAAAAGATTAATTTTCTAAAAATATGCATTTTGAATCAAAAATAGAAGCGATTAAATTTCAGTGAAAAAAGCTAACTAATTGAAGTTTTAACTAACAACAGTACGTATTTAACCAAAAATGGAGTATTTGAACTTTTGGCTAAAAAAATGTACATTCATCAAAAAAGACAAATTTTCTACAAATGAGTGTTCTTTAGATTTACGCAGTTCAAATATTTATCAAAACTTAATTATTTTTTATTATAAAATGCGGGGAAAATGCAATCCTCTGTTTTTTGTTGCAGAGAAAAGTTGCTATTTCGATTGTTTACCTGATGGTGTCCTTATTCCAGGTGTTTCTGGTACCGAAACATCTTCTCTTGACATACAACATTCTCCAGATTGGTCTCTTCCGCATGCGAAGTCCACGTCCAGGTCTCCTCCTGCCAGGCATCCTCCTGCTGTGTCTCCTCCTGCCAAACCATCTTCTGCAGACAGGTCTTCTCCTCAAGGCCTTCTCCTTCAAGGCCTCCTCCTCCTGCCAGGTGCATGTTTCCACCTGCCAGGCTTCCTTCTGATGACAAGAGTGGATTTGGGCTTGAATATCTTAAATTTATTCCGCTTGCTGCCAGTAAGAATCTTCGCCGGATATTTGAACTTCAAAGATACACTTTTACTGATCATGATGGACTCAAATTGAGATATGTACCTGACACGTATGAGCCTATGGAAAATCAAGAACAAATTGTTATATCAACATCCGAAGCTGACGCCATTGCAATATTGGAGAGTACTAATGCTCACTACCCAATCATAGGAAATTTTGAAATAAGCTTGTTAATCCGCGATTTGCCGTAATATTAATGAAATTGAAAAGAAATATATAAATAAAATATAATATTGCTTGTGATCCAGAGTAAGGTCAGAATTTTCTCTTCAAAATGAGCCAATGAAGTGTCACTGGTTGAATTAGCCAGAAGTGTGTTACTTGCAATGAGTGAGACTTCACTGATAACTCAATGGAATTCCGTCACTGGTTTTAAATTCAAACCTTCGAAATTAAAATAATAAAGAAACACTTAGAGTTGCATTATTCTTCATTATACTCATGAAATATTGAAGAGTTTTCAATTGCAAACCTTAAAAATCGAAGAATTTTCCAGTTTAAATCTTCAGAATTGGACTACGCATTGCAAAAAAATATTGGAAATTACATAATTTAAATCTATGAACATTCCAGATTATTGAATCATCATTTGTAAAGCTTCGAAGTTAAACATTCTTTAATTTTAAAATTGATGCAACGTTAATGTGTCACAATAAAACATTCTGTAATTTTGATCATATACATTCGAAATTCCTTCAATCCCAATTTCATAATTTTTATTTATATATTCTTCAAACTGAAGAATCTTTAATTCCAAATTTTGAAAATTAAAGAGTTTTTAACATAAATCTTAGAAATTCAACTACATAGTCCAAAAAACATTTGAAATTAAAATTTTTTTAACTTTTGTGTTTAATTATTTTCAATCGTCAAAATTGAATTATAATAAAAGAAGGTGTTTCGGGTTTCAATCGTTTCGTGAACATTGCAGTACACTTATCAGGGCTGACCTGGAAAAATGAATTATTAAAAAAACTTTAAAATTCAAGTATTTTTAAATTATACACGTTAAGAATTGTAAAATCTTTAGTTGAAAATCATGAAGATACAGCCACTTCAAAAACGTGTTAAAAATTTCATGATTCTGAAATCTACAAATTTAAAATTTAAAATTACATGTTGGCAAAGGCAAACTAGGCCAGGAGCATAGTTTCACCTACCAGGCTTCCCTTTGGATATGGACGTCAACATATAAAATTTATTCTGCTTTTAAATTATATTTATTTATTCGCTTTATATAAATAAAAAAAATCGTTTTCTCTTTTTGAAATTGTCGAGATACCTTGAGATAATTCCCAAATAAGACCACCTTTAGTTAAGTAATTTTTTCCTTAGACTTTCTAATGAAATACAAATATCTCACCATGTCCTGATGCGATATTTGTATTTACAATATAATGAATATATTACATAATGGGGGATATTACATACATGGGGGATTAGAGTCTTTTGTAACGTGACGTGTGCCGGACTGCTCCGTGTTTGCCGCAGTTTCTTTGACGTAT
>CAKNYM010051418.1:114499-169673 GCA_932195095.1 Andricus curvator | reverse complement strand
ATTATTGGTCATTCGACTGTTGGGCTTATATTTCCTAAATAAAAAAAAAATAAATAAAAATAATGCAACAAAGCGACAGAATAATCATTAGTTACACTGTTAAACAAATTCTTCATTAATAAAGTAATCAGTTTTTTTCGCTGTTATGCAATTATTATTTAATGCAAGAAATATTTCATCAATTTTCAACTGAAATCATGAATCTTCAACTAAAAAAGAAACATTTTAAAACAAAAATGGAAGAGTTTAATTTGCTGTTGAAACGAAACAAATGTTCAACAAAACAGCTAAATTTTCTTCTAAAAAAGAATGTACACCTTTTTAATTTTAAAAGTTTTTAATTTCGATTACCCGAGAAAATTTTATTTACCCGGAAAAAGACCTAATTTTTTTTAGGCTATACTAAAATATTTGTATTTAGAATTTGACTGCTCACAAGAAACTTCTCGCGTCCATAGTATTAATTAAAAGTTCTTGACACAATTTCTCAGTGAACTAACTTATTTTTTTGTTGGGGCACAATTTCTTCAAAACGAAATACATGTAAGCAAAGTTTGGTTTGTCTGATAGCTCATGCATGTGAATATTATAGAATTATTTTCAAGTCTACATTAATCTAAATAAAATTTTTTTTCTTCTTCTTAAAACTTTGCAGATACATCGAGAAATGTGACGAAACTACTTGTAAAATTAATGAAATGCAAATATCTGACAAGGACAAGCTCATTATGTCATATAATACATGATATCGCAGTTATCGCATTAAGATAATCATTTGTTACGTTGTTAAATAAATTCTTTATTATTACAGAAATTAGTTTGCAATTAGTTAGAGAGAATGTGGATCTTTTCTTCTCTGGTTCTATCATTGGCGATAATCCTTCATTCTATTGGTGAATATAATCATATTATAATATATTTACATTTAAAAAAATATTTTTAAAGTTTCCATAAATAAGAATTCCTCTGACGTAATTTGCATTCTATCCTGCTTTCTGCATTTGAATTAGGGCATGCCTTAAATAGCCTTTCCTTAAATCGAACGCAACATTCGCTCGCTCCAAACGTGAATAGGCTGGGCTGCAAATTGGTCTGTATTTAATTTGCCATTTCAACTATTTTGGTTGAATATTGATATTTTTAGTTGCAAAATTTATCCTTTCTCATTCGAAATTTAACAACTAACTAACTGAAGTTTTTGAATCAAAATTTAACTATTTCGTTGTTTGTTCAAAATTTATATATTTCAAATGAAAGTCCCACTACTTGTTTTAAAATTAATACTTTTCAGTTAAAAATTCAACTATTTGATTGTTTTTAAAGTATTTTGGCTTCTGAAGACTGTTATTCATACACATGCAAGTACTATAAAAACTTTGAAAATATGCTGAAATACTTTAAAAATAACTTAAATCTTTTTAAATACTTTGCAATTTCTGAAAATTCTCTGATATGAGAATTTTTGAAAAATCTTTGAAACAAAGATTTTTCAAATTTTTTCCAACGAAAGAGATGAATTATTCACTAAAATAATGAATCCTCAACTATAATTGTTAATGAAGTTATCAACAAGAAACGTGAATTCCTAAACAAGAATATTAATTTTCTACCGAAACAGAATAACTTTCAACCACATAGTTTCCTTTTTGACCAGAAAAAAAGAATACATTTTCAACTAAAAATCGAATGGTTAACTTTCAGTTTAAAAAGTCAAACTTGAGTGTAAAACAATTAATCTTGAACCAAAAAAGGAATTCTGAATGAGAAATATTATGGTTGATTCAACTAAAGAAGGTAAATTTCTGAAACAGATGAATTTTCGATTTAAATGGTGAATCTTCAATCTTCGGTAAAATTTTCTTATACTGGTCTAAAGATCTCCTTTGCTCGCAAAGTACTTCTTTCACCTTCAAAAAGTGTTTCTTTAAATTTATGTAGTTCAAATATTCGTCGAAACTTAATGATTTTTCGTTTCAAAAAATTAATTAAATTTTATTAAATTTATAGTAAAAGCGCTATGGAAATTTTGCCTTGACTTAGGTACTTGAGAAGCATGCAATTGTCTGTTTCTTGTTGCAGAGTTAAGTTCACAATTCGACTGTTTACCTGACGGTTCCCCTATTCCTGGTGTTCCTCGTAACGGAACATCTTCTTCTCTTGACAGACAACATTTTTCGAAGGCGTCGACTGCGAGGTCCAGGTCCAGGTCTCCTTCTGACAGGCATCCTCCCACCGGGTTTCCTCCTGCCAGACGAAGGTCTGGCAAGAGGAGAAGTCCTTCAAACATTTCTTCTTCTTCAAGGCCTTCTCCTCCAGGCAGGTGCATGGTTCCACCTACCATACTTCCTTCTAATGACGGTCAAATTTATGGCCTTGAACATCTGGAATTTATTCGGATTACATCACGCAACAATCCAAGCAAGATTTTCGAACTTCGAAGGTACACTTTTCCTGTTAATGAAGAACTCAAATTGAGATTAGGAATTAATACATATGAGCCCATGACAAACCAAGAACAAATTGTTATGTCAGCATCCGATGGGGACGTGTTTGCAATTTTGGAGAGTACTAATGTTTTTGCTGGAGTGTATATGTATTATAATTACGGTATCAGACGTACGAAAATAAACATGAAAAGCGGCATGGTTACCCTTCTAACCCCGGAAGAAGTCAAGGAAACTCCAGTGGGTGCCAAGCGCCCAATAGCAGTATATTATAAAGTAAGCTTTGTGAACCGCAGTCATTGACTATATTAGTACAATTTAAAATAAATGTAAATCTAAACTATAATATTGTTTTTGATCCAAATCTGGAACAAAATTTTCTCTCCCAATGTGAACCAGTAAATTGTCACTGGTTGAAATAGTCAAAAGTGTGTGTTATTGGTCTTAGGGTATATCCACATTTTTGGTCTGCTGAAAGCCGTTTAAAGTAACAATACAATCGTATGAAAGTCATCAAATCTAAAAAAAGGGATGACCAAAACTAAGGGTATATCTAGTAAATAGTGCAAAACAAAAACTACATAAAAACTGTTAGATGAATCTTGGGGTAGTAGTCCTTATCGCTTTTTTTTTACAGAATGGTTGCAAAAGGTTAAAATACTGATTTAATTATACTGATATTGAAGTCTCTATAGCGCTATTACAATCTTTAATTGCAATTACTCATCTTCAACCCTACACTATAATTTTGAATAAATTGATTCATAGAGAGTTGATGTGTTAAAAATATTAGGTAACAGTATCAATTTATCGCCCTTCTCCCCTTATCAATAACATTGTGACATTTTTCCGATACACCTACAAAAATAAACTCTCACGTAATTTATGGATCGTCCCTTATTGCAGCCGGGCCGCAAATATTTCTAACACGAACACTATTGTACTCAATGGAGCTGATTTTCAACTGTACTATGCAACATGTGAACAAAATAGGAAAAATTACTGGTTCATTCAAAGAGAGTAGCAAGTACATTATAACTAGAAATAATAATAAAAAGTCAATGGGTTATGGTCTTCAACGCTTCAACATTTCGCCAATACCCTAGCCAGTCTTTTTCAGTTTAGCACTCTTTTCTTTGGGAGCCCATCTTGGATAAGCACAACAAAAACCCGCGATCATTTAGGTAAATGTCCCAGTAATTGTGAAACCAATGTTCTTCCTTTTTTGTAATTTGAATTATTTAAATTGCATTTGACAGTATAAACTGCTAAAAATAAATGGGTTTTATCATCAAATACAGAAGTAGCACAGAAGTAGCGCTTATCTTGCACGTTGGAAAACAAATTAATTTATAACCAAATAGTTGAATCTTCAACGAATATTATAAATCTTTACCCTTCTTAAATCTTGAATCTTAAATTTCTTTAGCTTTGTTCAAGGCCTTCGTCTGTCAAGCATCCTGCTGCCGGGTTTTCTCCTGCCAGATCTCAGCCTACCGAGTTTCATCCTGCCAGACCTTCTTCTCCAGACTGGTCTTCCTCTTCAAGACCTCCTCCTGCCAGGTGCATAGTTACACATACCAGGCTTCCTTCTAGATATGGACTTCAACATCTTCAATTTATTCGACTTACTCTATCCACTCGTTTGAGGCTTGTCTAGACTATATCGGCTATATCGGACAAGCCTTCACAGGACATCACTCCCCACAATGAAAAACAATATTTAGCATCCTAGTAGAAGTGGGCAAATCTTTCCACCGGGCGGTCACTTTGAGGCATCGCTCCCCATAGAGTGGAAAATTTGACATATCTCTCCCAATAGTGAAAAACGATATTTATCAGCCTGAAAAATGTGGAAAGTCTTTCCACATGGTGACAGCATTGATAAAACACTCTCCACAGGGTGGCAACTTTAATACATCACTACCCACACTGAGAAACAATATTTAGCAGCCTGGAAAAAGTGAAAAACTTTCCCCACAAGGTGGTAACTTTGAGACATCGCTCCCCATGGGGTGGCAAATTTGATACATCTCTCCCTATAAAGAAAAACGATATTTAGCAGCCTGAAAGATGTGGATAAGTCTACCCCTAGGGTGGCAACTTTCAGACCTCACAAATTGACATAGTAGTAAGGTAAATGTAGGATGATAATAGTTCATAAAAGATTACGTATTCTATTGAAAATTTTAACCTTTGATTGCTTGAAGAATTTATTTATTAAATTATATCAGGAGGAAACTAATAGGACTATTGTCATTGGATTCTAAGGGAAAAAGTACATAGAGCCCATGTGTTAGACAATTCTTTCTCGAACCTATATTTTGTGTAGTATAAATAAAGAAATAGATAATAGAAGACCTGCTTACGCGTTAACGTGTACTACCAAACATTTTCAGCACACTGTGGATTCACCAATACACATTTTCCAGGTTGCTAAAGATCGTGTTTTATTGTGGGGAGTGATGTCTTAAAGTTGCTATCCTGTGGGAACTCCTGTATCCTTGCGCCAGGCTTCTAAATATTGTTTTTTTTTCACACTGGGGAGTGATGTCTCAAATTTTCAGCCCTGTGGAAAGTAATGTTTAAAAGTTGCTACCTCGTGGGAAGACTTTTCCACTTTTGCCAAGCTGCTACATATTGTTTTTTTACTGGTGGGTGTGATGCCTTAAAGTTGCTATCCTGTGGGAAGTCCTATCCACTTTTTGCAGGATGCTAAATATTGTTTCTCACACTGGGGAATGAAGTCACAAATTTTCCATCCTGCGCAGAGTGGTGTGCAAAGTTACCACTCTGTGGGAAGACCTGTCCACATTTGCAAATTTTGCGAAAGATGACCTTGCAACCAAAAGTTAAACTATTAAACTATTAAAAGAGTTAAACTACCACCCTAGATTTCCAACTTTCAATTAAAAATTCAATGATTCCATTTTTGATTTAAAATTTATTTATTTTTTGAGTAGAACAAGTATCTTCGAACAAAGTTTAGTTTATTTAATGGCCCCGTCCACGGAAATATTATTAAATTGTTCTTTAAGTCTATATAAATCTAAAAAATTATTGTTTTATCTTTTTGAAACTTTTCAGATGCCTTCAGAAAATTCCAAATCTAAGCCTTGTTGACGTAACGATCTTTGCTCCTCAAACACTTTTATGAGTTACAAATACCTCACAAGGACAAGCTCATGAGATCAGAGATATATATTGAATATATCACATGATGCAATAACGAGACTAAATGATCATTCGTTACACTGTTCAAAAAATTATTCATTAATAAACCAAGCAGTTTTTCCGCAATTAGAAAATATGAGAATTTTTTCTCCTCTGGCCCTGTCATTGGCGGTTATCCTTAATTATTTTGGTGAGTATCATAATATTATTATATATCTATAGTTTCACAAACAGTTAAGGTTTCCACAAATAACAATTCGTCCGAAATAATCTTTTTTGTCCTACTCGTTAAATTTGACTTAGTAAAATATTACTAACTTTTATTAAATTCTGATAATTTCTGCAGCCAGAATTCATTCACTTGTGATAATAGATTTCTGAAGCATTTGTAATGTAAATCAACCTCCACAAAACAAATTTAATACAAAAAATACTTTATTAATCTTCAACTAAAATAATGAATTTTCAGCCGAAATATTTTAATTTTGAACTAAAAAGATTCATTTTGAACTAAAATAATGAATACTGGATTTGCATAGTTCAACTTTTGATCAAAAAGATGAATTTTCAACCGAAAGGATTGAATTTCTACCAAAAAATAGGAAGTTTCAAATAAAAAAGGTTAATTTCCAACAAAAATAAAAAATAGTTTAATTTTGAACTAAAAACTAATTTTTAGTCAAAACGAAACAAATTTTTAACATTATTTTGTTCAGGAGCTAACTTTTCGTCAAGAGTTTAACAATTTTGTTAGAAAGTCATTCTTTTTGCGTAGAAAACGAATTATTTTGTTGGAAATTCATATTTGCATTTTTTTTTTGAATATTCTTTATTTTTGTATGAAAATTCACCTCCTTTGGTTAGAAAATAAATTATTCATAAATTCTATTGAAAAGGCGTCTTTTTCGGTCGGAAATTTAACTATTTGGTCAAAATTCATCACTTCTGATGAAAGTAAGATATTTTTACCTCAATATGTTAAAAGGTATTTTATTATTTTAATCAATTAAATTAAATTGAATAATTACGTCCGACTCTTTGCAGATGCTGCATTTTCCCGCAAAACGGCAGCATTGAAATCTTTTAAAATACTTTGGGGTCTCCAAAAATCTTTCGAAATCTTCTAAAATTAATTTTCATAGACATTGCTTAATTTTCAATCAAAGGAAAGAATGTTAAACTAAAATGAAGAATCGTCAATCAAGAAAATAAATTTTCAACAAAAGAGTGGAACTTTCAACCAAGTAGTTGAATTTTCAACCAAGAAGATTAATCTTTAAACAAGAAGATGAATTTTCTACAAAAAAAAAAGAATTTTCAGCAAAATACGTGAAGTTTCAACCAAATAATTGAATTCTCAATTAAAAAAGAAAAAATCACAACCAAACATGGAAAGGAATTTTTTTTGGTTTGAAAAAAAAAACGAATTTTCAACAAAATAGTTAAATTTTCCACCAGAAAAGATTGTGAACCTTTTTAGGTTCAAAAGTTCTAATCTTTAATTTTAATAATCCGAGGAAATGTTTCTTTCTCCCGGGTAGAACCCAACATTTTTGTGCAGGAGGCCCTAAAATGTTTGTATTCAGAATTTGACTGCCAAGAAGAAACTTCTCGCGTCCGTAGCGCGTTGAGTGGAAAAATAACTTTTTTTTGCAAAAGCACGTCGCAAATAATTAACAACTTCAAATTACTAATTGTGGAATACATTTTCTATTTTTCACAAAATTTTGTTAGTAAGAAATAACAATTGAAAGTTTCTGGCACAATTTCTGAAGTGGAAAATTACTGTTCACCGCGATTGAGAAACGCATTTAAAATTGAAATGAAATCTTAAAAATGAAACTTCGGTTGAAGTGACATAACTCATTTTTTTGTAGAGGTACAATTTCGTGCAAAAAGAGTATTTTCAAGCAAAGTTTTGTTTGTTTCCTAGTTCATCCTTGGGAATATTATAGAATTATTTTTAAGCCTATATGAATCTAAAAAACTTGTTTTCATCTTCCTGAAACTTTGCATATGGATTGAAAAGGTGAAGTCAATATTTGTGAAATTAATAAAATACAAATATCTAACAAGGACAAGCTCAGTAGATCAAATAATTCATGATATCATAGTTATCGTAGTTAGATAATTATTAGTGTCGTTGTTAACCAAATTCTTTATTAAATGTAACCAGTTTGACCTAAGATAAAATGAGGATCCTTTCTCCTTTGGTCCTGTCATTGGCAGTTATCCTTGATTCTATTGGTGAATATAACAATTTCACAACATATATATATATATATATATATATATATATATATATATATATATACTAACATTTGGAGGATATCCACAAATAACAATTTCTCCGACATAATCTGCATTCTCTCCTACTCTATAAATTTTAATCAGTAAAGTATAACTGTTTGTCGGTTAAATTCTGCTTATTTCTGTAGCTAAAATTTAGTCACTGACAATTGGTAAAAATACAATGATTCCATTATTAATGTAATAGCTAGAATCGCGAGAGATTATTTAAATTTTTTTCTTCGTAACTATTATTAATCATTATTTGCTAATAAAACATGAAAACCGTTTAGAGACATTTATACATTGAAATGCATATTTATAAACCATTTTTTTTAATTTACATAATATACGTAGTTTGAATTTTCCCGCGAAGAATGTCGTCACATAGGTTTACCCAGTCTATGCGTTTGGCAAGAAATGTCGCGATCGGGCGCCATATTCAAACTTTATTAAAAAAAAAACATGTTTCTTATTCAATAAAAAATTGTTTCTACTTGGAATATTTCAATGAGCTACTAAAGAATTAAAATATCTTTTCATCTCATTTCATGCAACATCCTCATTCTTTAAATAACAGCCGTGAAAAATTACCTTTAGTTTTTGGTATTAAAATTCAAGTATTTTTGTGAAAATAAACTGTTGGAAATTCAACTGTTTTGGAGAAAATTTGTCTTTTCCGGGTTTTGTAGCCTCGGTCGAAAACACAGTTCCGGTCGGGTTTATTTAAAACTTTTGTTTCGTTTCAAAACCTTTTTTTGTAAATGTTATGAAAGTTTTCTCAAGACTTAATTACCATCGTAATAGTCTACGAAACCCGATTTGTAGGCGCGCGGTGTCTACTTCGATAATTTTAATATATGTTATTTAAAAATTCAACAGGTTGAAAAATTCAGCTTATTTGTTGAAGATTGGTCTACTTGTAGTTTTACAATTAAAATATTTGGGCAGGAGTCTATTTTCCGAAAATTCGTTTATTAAAATTCAAAATTAACTTTTAAATGAAAATGTAACTATATTCCATTTTTGGTTGAATATTGACTTTTTTTTTTGTTAAAAATTCATGTTATTTGTAAAAAATTCTCCTTCTTGGCCTAATAATTTAACAATTCTGTGAAAACAGTCATCATTTTTATTTGAAATTGAACTATTTGGTAACATATTAATTGTTTTGTAATGAACATTTCTGGGCTGAAAATTTGAATTTTTTATTTTAAAATTCAAGATTAGTGTAAATTTTTTTCTTACTTGACTGCGAAACCTTTTTTCATTTGTAAATTCTTAATTCGGTTTAATAATTCACCTGCTTTGGTTGAAGCTTTTGAAATTTCAGCAAATAATTTTAAAAGATCAATCAATTTCTTTTTCATGAATTCAGTGGTGTGGACACGGCATTTTCCGATTTTTTTCAGGAACTGCCTTTTTTGGAAGAACGGCAGTATTGAAACCTATAAAAATATTTTGTAATCCCTAGAAATTTTCTCAAATTCCTTTAAATGTTCAGAAGTCACTTAAAATCTTGTGCAACCCCTTGAAATATTTTCAAATAGTTCGATAATTCTTAAAAGTTCAAAAAATACTTTATTTTCTATAGAAATCTCTTGAAATTTCTTGCAATCTCTTATAATCTTTAGGGGTTTCGTAATATTAAGTGAAATATTGTGAAACCAATTGGAAACTTTTCAAAAATGGTTTAAATCTCTCTAAAACCAGCAAAGTCTTATAAAATTAGTTGAAATCCATAAAAAAAAGTCAGTGAAATCCCTCAAAATCCTCGAATCCTAGTTATGCTTTTTATTTAGAGTCGACGGTAGATTAGTATATAGTCATAATCGCCACAATATTTTGGAAGCAAGGAATATTTTGGAAACTTCAGAATTTCAGTCTGGAAATTAATTTTTTATTTCCAAAAGTGTTTCTTTAGATCTCTTACTTACTTACGTCAGAAAATGTCAATTAAAAAAAAAGTTTAATTTTCAATTTAAAGAATATCAATCTTTAATCAGAAAGTTCCATTTTCATGCAAAAAAGTTTAATTTTCATCCAAAAATGCAATAGCTCAGTGAAAAAATTAATTTAAGAAGAAAGTACCGAATTTTCAACAAAATAGTTAAATTTTCAACGAAACAGATGAATTTTTCACTGAAATAATGAATTCTCGACTATAATTGTTAAATTTTTAATTGAAAAAGGCATTAAAAAAAACGACTTTTCAACAAAATAATTCAATTTCAAACCACAGAGATGAATTTTCAACTAAAATTATGACTCATAAAATAAAACAATGAACTTTGAACTTAGAAGTACTGTTTTCAAGCAGTTAGTTAAATTATAAACCAGAAACATGGATTTTAAACCAAGAATCAACTTAACATGTTTCTGTTGATGTTTTAATAAAAAAAGATTTTAATTTTAAAAACATTTATGTTTAGCTTTCAAAAAACTGATTCAATTTTCAATGAAAAAGATGCATTTCCATCCGAGAAGATTAATTTTCTACCAAAAACACGAGATTTTAACAAAATACATGAGTTTAAAAAAAATGGTTGAATTTTCAGCTAACGAAGGTAAATTTTCAAAAAACAATTAAATATTTAAATTTTCAGTTATAGAAAAAAAATTTGTCATAAAAAAGACGAATTTTCCACAGAACAGTTGAATATCTAACAAAACAGACAAATATTCATCTAAAATGATAAATCTTCGATTTTCAGTTAAATTTTCAGTTAAGAAAATAATTTTAAAGAAAATAAAGGTTCCATTCTGGAAATTGCTTTTATTTATTTCTAAAAGTTTTTCCGTAGATTTACCTAGTTCCGTCTTCCACTACTAGAAGATTTACAAGTTTCTAGTCCCAACAAAGAGTGTTTTAGAAAATTTTGAATTTGTCTGGGAAAAGTATTTCTTCACGCCTTAAAAACCGTTTTTTAGATTTACGTTGTTCAAATATTATTTTTAACTAAATGATTCTTCGTGAAAAATGCAGGATTCGAAAGCATATTTTTCAAATTTCAATGCCCATGTAGTCAAAAGTCTATCCAAAAGTGTTGCATGTCATTTTGATCCAATTTCGGGATTAAATTATTCTACTGGCATTTACTGCGATAACGCTAATTCTCAAAAGGCCGTCTACTTTCATTAAATTCGTAGTAAAGACACTAAAAAAATGTTGCCTTGCTTCAAATACATCAGAAAAATGTAACTCTCTGTTTCCTGTTTCAGATTTAAGTTCACAATTTGAATGTTTACCTAATGGTGCCCCTATTCCTGGTGTTCCTCGTAGCGCATCATCTTCTTCTCTTGAAAAACAATATTCTCCGAAGAGGTCTCCGCCGCCTGCGAGGTTCAGGTCCAGGTCTCCTCATGCCAGGCATCCCCCTGCCATTGATCCTGCCACGCCTAATTCTACCGAGTTCCCTATTGCTGGGATTAATCCTGCTAGACCTTCTTCTCTAGACACGGCTTCTCCTTCAAGGCATTCTCCTTCTGCTGACTGCATGATTCCACCTACCAAGCTTCCTTCTAATAACATACGTGAATATGGGCTTGAACATTTTAATTTTATTCGGCTCACTTCCCGCAAGAATCCGAACCGGATATTCGAACTTCGAAGATACACTTTTCCTGCTCATGAAAAACTTAAATTCAAATCAGGCATTAATAAGTATGAGACTATTACAAACCGCGAACAAACTGTTTTATCAACATCCGATGGTGACGTCTTTGCAATATTGGAGAGTAATAATTTTCTCTCTGGAATATATTCTTATTATAATTACAGTATGAGACGAAGTAAAATAAGCATGAAAAGTGGTACGGTTACCATATTAACTCCAGAAGAAGTCAAGGAAACTCCAGTAGGTACAAAACGCCTAATCACAGGATATTTTAAAGTAAGCTTGGTAAATTGCAGTCGTTAACTATAATAATTTAGTTAAAAAAAAATGTAAACGTAAAACATAACAATGTTGAATAAATTTTGGTTAGCAGTAATTTCAAAAATTGTAAAAAAGACTTTGTCTCTATCGCTATTTTCCTGAAAAGTTGATTTGTTAAAAATATTACGTAACAGTATTAATTCACTGCCCCCCTTCCCTACGAAAAACATTGTAATATTTTCCTGCTACGCCCGATAATTATGAAAAAATCTACGATTATTAAGGTAAATGTACCAGTAATAACGATGCCAATTTTCTAGCTTCTATCTGATTTGAATCAAATAAAATTTTATTTAATAATTTATAGAATGCTAAAAATTAATGGATTTCATCGTAGAATGCTACTCTCAACATAATTTTAGCAATAGATCCTAATAGAGAGCCGTTATCGCGATTATTGTTACCTTTACGAGAACTAGGACATGTAATTATTGCTTTTTCAAACACTTTTATTGTAAGTCATCCTGATTTATTTATATTTTTTATTTTTGAAAGTATTAAAAAGGTACTTCCATTTTTATTTACAGTGTTATTCTTCAGTCTATGATTCATCAAAATTCCTATTTTGCTATGAAACCTCTTACAATATTCTGAAAAGCTTCGAAAGTCCCTACAATTTTTTGAATGCTTTGAAATTTTCAAAAATTGTTTGAACTTTTTTCAAAGCTCTAAAAGTTTCGTGATATACCCGGAAATATTTCGAAACCCATAGAAACCGTTTTTACATTCTTTCAAATCTCTCAAAATCCCTTGAAATTTTTCTAAATTCATTATTATTCATAGATATTCTGTGAAAGTCATTAAAATATTTCACAATTATTTAGATTTTATTCTGAATCTTTCGAAAATAGAACAACTTTACAAAAATTAGCAGTCAGTTTAAACAAGTATTAAAAATCGTTTCGATACGTTTTAAAATTATCCTGATATAGCTAATCTACTTATTTATTATATTATTATACCATTAAGCCATTTCCCTTTCGGGGTAGGCGTGACTTGCTCGGTTGGAGAATAGTAGTGTGTATATGGGTGCATAGGTATAGAGTATATAGGTATAAGTTAAATAGGTATATAGGTGTAAGGTATGTAGGTGTATAGGTATAAGGTAGATAGGTATATAGGTGTTAGGTATGAATATTATTAATTATTCATTTATATCGGAATTAAGAAATGCCTTCCGGATAATTTGCAAGCAGCGTTTTCATCGATAGGAAACTTTGGCTAAAATTTATGAAACTTAAAAAAAACACTGTTTTGCAAATTTTGAAACTTCTCTAAATTTTTAAATTTTGGTCAGAAATATCAAAGGCTGACTCGATTAGACAAATCTTTCAAAAGTTAGCGTGACTACAACATTTGTTAAAGTTAAAGTTTCAACTAACAAAGGTACATTTCAAACAAAAAATGGACTATTAAAATTTTCGGGTAAAAAAATTAATTTTTATCAAATGATGAATTTTCAACTTCCAGTTCCAACACTAGAAGATTTACAAGTTTCTAGTAACAACAAGAAATGTTTTGGATGAGTTTGAATTTCAGGATAGCCGAAAAATACAAATTCTTATATACTTCCATGAAATGTATAGTCAAATCGCTATAGAAGTCTTGCCTCAGAGAATTCAGAAAAATAGAATCCCCTGTTTCTGCTTTCAGAATTAAGCTTACAATTCGACTGTTTACCTAATGGTGCCCCTATTCCCGGACAGACAATATTTTCCGGAGAGGTCTCGTCTGCCTGCAAGGTCCAGATCCAGATCTCCTCGTGCCAGGCATCATCCTGCCGGGTCCCCTCCTTCCGAGCGTGATCCAGCCGGGTTTCATCATGCCCGGCTTCCTCCTGTCGAGTATGATCCTGCATGGTTTTCTCCTTCCGAGCTTGATCCTGCCAGGTTTCGTCCTGCCGAGTTTCCTGTTGCCGGGTTTCATCCTGCCAGACGTTCTTCTTCATACAGGTCTTCCCCTGCAAGGCATTCTCTTCCTGCCAGGTGCATGGTTCCACCTACCAGGCTTCCTTCTACAGACAAACGTATATATGGACTTGAATATCTTGAATCTATTCGGCTTACTTTCCGCAAAAATCCACGCTATATATGAACTTCGAAGATACACTTTTCCTCTTGATGAAGAACTTAAATTAAGATTAGAAACTAATACATTTGAGCCTATGAAAAACCACGAACAAATTATTATATCAACATCCGGCGGTGAGGTTTTTGCAATATTGGAGAGTACTAATGTTCTTGCTGGAGTGTATATTTCTCATAATCACGCTATGAGGTGGGCGAAAATAAACATCGAAAGCGGCAAGATCACTCTATTAACCCCAGAAGAAATCAAGGAAATTCCAGTGGGTTCCAAACGCCTAATCACAGGATATTTTAAAGTAAACTTGGTAAACTGCACTCCTGAAATATGGTAGTTCAATTTTTTTAAATGTAAATCTGAAAAATAAAATTGTTTGTGATCTAAAGTTGGATCAAAATTTTTTCTCTTAAAATGAACCCGTAATTGTCACTGGTTGAAATAGCCAGAAGTGTATCACTGTCAATCAGTGAGACTTCACTGTTTCACTCAATGAAATTCTGAAGATGGTTTAATCAGTGAGGTAGGTAAAAATTGAAAACTTTTCCATTTAAAATCTTCAAAATTGAACTACATAATATTCCAAAAATAATTTTAAAAGTACTTCATTTTAAATTATAAACATTTGAAAGTCATGAATCATTCATTTGTAAAGTTAGAAAATCAAAAAGTTTTTAATTTTGAAAATTAATTTAAAATAGAACACGATGCAAGTTTCATGAATTACAATTAAAAAATTGATAATGTTTATTCATACATCTTCAAAATTGGAAAATCTTTCAATACTACTCTTAGGGATCGTCAATATATTACGTGAGACGTTTTTCTTTTGTTTAAATAAAGACGAGAATAAAATTGCTGTGAAGTTGAAAAGGACACAACGATATAAAATAAAGAAAAACGTCTTACGTAATATATGGACGATCCGTTAAGAGCTCAAGAATTCTTCATTCTAAATCTTGAAAAGTGAACTACATATTGAAAGAAAAACATTCAAAATTACATAACATAAAAATATAAATATAAAAATTGAACAATTTTTAGTAGCTGGAACTTTGAACTGGAAATATTCAAAATCAAAGAGTTTTTAATTTTGATGGTTATTATTCGAAATTTCTTCAATTTGGAAGACATCGAATTAAAAACTTTCCTATCCTTCTTAAAAACCAACGATATTTAAGATTTTTTATTCTTCGATCTTTGAAATTGAAGAGTTTTTAAATATTGCAAATCGTCAAAATTGAATTATTGAAAAATATTTAAAATTACATCTTCGTAAATTATACACATTGGGCATTGAAGAATCTTTAATTGCAAATCTTCTAAATTGAGTGAAACGAAGAAAATAATTTCAAATTGAAGAAAATTGTTATTAAAACAGGAAAACCATTTCTTTGAACCAAAGAATTTCTTTGGCTGAAAATTATTATTTTTCTTGTATTTAAAAAAAGACTCATTTAAGACATCTTTTTACAATATAATATTCCAAATAAAATTACTAATTTATTTCTGTGCTTTCAATTCCTGCTGGGAGAAAATCTCATATTTGAAGAAGATGTATACAGATTACTGAAATCCGTTCAAAATTAACATTAAAATCGTATTAATGTCGTCAAATCTAAAAGAGCTTATTGAATCAATTTAGCAATTACTAAACTTTATTGTTATATTATAATTGTAGATACAAGGATTCCTAGGTAACATGAGAACAAAACAGGAATATTGCTGTTCCACCAGCCGTAACTGTAAATACTGATTCAGCTAGTGAGAATTTACTGGTACAGTTAAAAAGAGTTACAAGAACATTGTAATCAGAAATAAAAATAAAAAGTCAATGTATTATGGTTCTCAAGGCTTCAATCTTTCGTGAATATCCCAGCCAGTCTTTTCCAGAAGCAATTAAAAAAAGCTTCTCTCCATTCAATTCCGAAAATATGTCAGGATGAAAATTATCATAGGTTCAGTTCTCTTTTCTCCGGCAGCCCATCTTCGGCAAGCATGATAAATCCACGATCATTAAGGTAAACGTCCCAGTAATCGGGACGCTAATTTTCTTGCTTCTCTTTTAATTTAAATTAATTGTTATTCCTTTTAATATTCCAAACTGCTGAAAATGTGTTTTGTCATTGAATGTTATTTTTAATATATTTTCAAATAAAATATTTCAATTATAACTAATTTTCACGATTACCGGGACATTTACCTAAAAGCGAGCATACTCAGAAAGATAAGTAAATTTATTTAAGTTGTCAGGCACTTTTGTAGCAAATAAAACTCATTATCTAGAGGCTTTTCTGAGTCACGGATTCTAAATATAACCTTTCATCATACTATATGTATACTCGTTTTGTGTTTAAAGCATTTTTTTAGCTAGGTTTGTAAAATCGGTTGATTACCTCCGTACTTTCAAGGAGTCAACTTTTGCACGTGAAAGATGTTTTTGATTTTCAAATATAAAATAAATATTCGTTAGTAATATTATAAAATAAAGAGGAAAATATTAATTTTCAACAAAATAATTTATTTGGAACTACATAGTAGAACCTTCAGCGAGCATGATGAATCTTTAACAAGAACAAAGATTTTTCAGCAAAACTTTTGAATTTTTAAACAAAAAAGATTATTCTTCCACCAAACAGTTGCATTTTCAAATGCAAAGGATGAGATTTCAACAAAGAAGATTATTTTGTTTACCAAAGAGACAAATTTCTATTAAATTACATGGATGGAATGATGAATCTTTGAAAAAATGACTTTTCAACAAAGGGTTGAACATTCAACCAAATGGTTGAATTTTCTACAAAAAAAGATGATTCTTTTACCAAAAAAGACGAAGTTTCAATAAAATCCAAGCTATTTTAGATTAAAATTGGATAATCATAATTAATCAATATACTTAAAATACGTAGTAAAATTGGTAATTCAATAGTGAGAATTCTATCTAGTTCAAATTCGAACGCTAATTCTATTTTTGCTAATATTTTTCATAAAAACACAGGTTATTCTACATATTAATTTATCTTATAAAATGAAAGAATATTCTCAAATTCTGAAGATATTTTAAAAATATTTTAGAAATTCTTGTCACTTCTCGTGACCGTATGAATCTAAAGAATCACAAGAATCTAGAAACATACATTTATATGAGATGCTTAGGTCGTTGGCCCGTACAAATGGGTTGCTTTTTGACAAAAAAAACATTCTTGGAGGTACATAAAGTCATAATATTAGGCTTATTACGGCCTTATTTGTTTATGAGAAAATGTCTTTAATCGTAGGAAAGATAGAAAAAAATAAACTTGGGACTTGGGTTACATACTTAACTGAAAATAACTAACTTACTACTATTATGTATTCCAAATAATTGGTGAGCGTATGGTCAGTTTTGTGCGAATAATATCTTGTTTGACCAATTATAACTTTCATTATAAATGAAAAATGACCATTTTGAATAGAAAGGGCATGAAGAACCCTATCGAAACTGTAGAAAGAACAAAATTATTCCAACGGATCTTCATGGATTTCAAGAACTTTGAAACGTGCTTAAAGATATTTAGTTTTTGCATTAATTCCTTTAATATTTATTTCGGATTCTGAAAGATTACGATTACATGATTATTATTATTTCCATTTGAACAAAAATATAATAAGCATATAAAAAACTTCTCCTTTCCTCCTAAAAAATGGTTCAAAATGAAGAATAGGACCAACATCGATTCAATTAAAAAATCATTTAAATTGCATATAAAATAAATATAAAAGCTTGAAACTGAAACTTTGTAAAAAGCGAAATAACTCAATCTTTTTTCTGGGGCCCAGCCCTATCCGACTCTAAAAAAGATGGCCGGTCCTTATTGCTATGATTTTCTATGTGCGAAATTTCGCCGTATGGCGGCGCTTCTCGCACGTGGCCCTACTTCAACATGAAATCCAATGGAGAAAATGTAAAAAAACCTAAAAATGTAAACATTTAGCCAGTTCAAAGATGATTCAATTACAAAACTCATTATTTTCGTTAGTATACATATTTCTAGAGTGTTAATTACATGTATACAATAATGGATAGAGTGAAATAAATTGTGAAATAATTATTCCTTAATGTACGAACTGTAATTTTTTCACGATTATAGGACTAATTATAAGAATAATTATTCGATTAATTATAGGAAAAATTATAGGAAAATAATTATGGAAATTAGTAATATTAAGATAATGAAATAATTATTGCAAAAAGTATAAGATACTCATAGGTTTTAAGTTTCATTATACTATTTATATATATACTATTCATTATATTATGGGTGTGGTGAGCCCAAATTTGTAGTTATTTATAACTACAAGAAAACTATCCACCTAGAAATACTACCCGAATCGGGTAGTGTCACGCCTACCCTGAAAGGGAAATGGCTTAATGGTATATATACATACATACATACCCACACTGTTAAACAAAACTTCTTTAAATATGTCAATTTTTATGTTCTTTTGTATGAGCAGTTCAAAATAAATGATTAATTTATACTTTATTCTACTTTTTGCTATAATTATTTTAATATTATTAATTTCTATAATTATTTTCCTACAATTATAATTATTCCAATCATTATTCCTGTAATCGCGCAAAAAATTATAGGAAATTAATGATAGGAGAATCATTATAGGCCTATAATGATTTTCTACGATAATAAAAGATCAGAAAACCAGATATAAAAATTTTATTTATCTTTCTTTTTAATTTTTTACTAATTTTTTGAACCAAAGAAATATCCCGAACGAAAAGAAATTTAAGTGAAGAATAAATATAATCATCAGATGAGGAACAGCCACAAGCGGGGAACGACAGATATTTGTAGGGTAAAATTCGGACATTGCAATTAAAGAAATTAAAATCGAAAATTTTACATCTTCATTAATTTTTTAAATTTTATTCGAACGAAGTATTATACATATATTAATTATTATTTATACATGCCGATGCTATAAGATTTCCAACAAGATCCTTCACTTCCCTTTTCCAGACAATGTCATCGGGAAGAAAATGTTTCTCGCAAACGAACTGGCCAGCTACTACTAAAAAACCTTTCCTTTTTATTGCTCTCTGATATTCAGCAACTATATTTTGAGGCACATTAAAAAAATGAATTTTTTTGCCGTTCTGACGACTCGAATGGTACCCGGATTGACAGTTTGGAGCGATGCACTTTACCATATATATTTTTTTTTCACACACTAAATTATGACATTCTTACTCGAATCCACCGCTTTAAATTTTTGCACTTTTGTAAACATTTTAGGCTTACATTCTATAAAATATTATTGTTTTGAACAAAACTTCCCGTTTAGGTGCATGTTAAAGCAGGGCCTCGTGCGAGAAGCGCCGCCAGGCGGCAAAATTTCGCACATAGAAAATCATAGCAATAAGGACCGAACATTTTCTAGCTGAAATACAGAGAGTCGGATAGGGCTACTGGGGCTCAATTTCCTCACAAGAAATATTTTTAAACAAAGTTTCTTTTATTTCACTCTGCCATACCTAGTGAAAGTTTTGCATGTGGTCTGTGTCACACACAAAAAAAAAAAAAAATTTATTAACAAAGAAATCATTTTTTTTCATAATTAGCCCCTGCACCGGAATATTATGGAATCGAGAATGGTCATGAAACTATTTGTAAACGGTTTTCAAAATTACAGATAAGATTGAGATTTTTGTAGACGTGCCATTTGAAACAATCTTCCCAAACTAAACATCGTTAAGGTGAAGAAATTATTTCAATTCTAGCGTTTTATAAAATACAAATATCACTGATAGACAAGATCGAGGCATAGCTAATTTATAAGATAAGGAATAAGCATATAATGTGTAATAAGTTTTTCCTCAGTTAGAAAAAATGAGGATCCATTCTGCTCTGGTCCTATCATTGCTGGTTGTCCTTAATTCTATTGGTAAATATAATAATTTAACTTTAAATCTAACTTTATATCTATATAGGCTTCGTAATATCCTTTCCAAAAATGGTTAAAATCTCTCTAAATCCATTAGGTTCAATCTGCAGTCTATGGCACGGAAATTTATTTTTTTTACATTCAAAATGTGTGTTTTTTTAGATTTATGCACTTCAAGTATACGTCAAAAATTATTGATTTTTAGTTTAAAAAATGTAGGAAATTTCTTCGAAAGCCTAGTTCTAAAATTTCATCGTGCATGCAGATGTCGTCTACATTAAGTTGCTACTCACAGAACTTTGTGACAGGAAATTTTTCTTGAAAATTTGATCATTCCAATACGAAATTTTCTGTTTAAATGAAGAATCCGTAATCGGTATGAAAGCGTTGCATATCATGCTGATCCAATTTCAAGGTCGAATTGATCTACTGGCATTTACTGCAATAATATTAATACTTGAACAGCTCTTTACTTCCGTTACTGAATTTTTAATAAAAAAGAAGAGGAACATCACAAAATCAATCGAGACTGGTTCTAAAATTCGCAAATATTTTCGGGAATCTGCATTCTGTCTTGCCTTACATATATCAAAATATGCAATTCTCTGTTTCTTGTTGCAGATTCAAGTTCAGAATTCGAGTGCTTACCTAATGGGGCCCCTATTCCTGGCGTTTCTCGTACTGGAATTGCTTAGTCTTCTGATAGACATTATTCTCATAAAAGGTCGAGATCCAGGTATCCTCCTTCCAGGTACCCTGCTGCCGAGTTTCCTTCTGTTGGATTTTCTGATACCGGATTTCATTCTGCAGCATCTCCTCCTCTTGAGTTTCCTTCTTTTGCGTTTCCATCTGCAAGACCTTATTCTCCAGAGAGGCCTCCCCCTCTTTCGAGTTTTTAGGTCCTGGTCATCTTGTGCGAGGTCTGCCTCAGTCAGGTCACCTTTTGGCAGGCATCCTTCTGACAAGTTTTCTGCTGCCATATTTCATCCTAACGTGTTTGCTCCTGCTAGATTTCATCCTGACGTGTCTGCTCCTGCCGGGTTTCATCCTGGTGAGTTCATCCTGCCCAGTTTCCTGATTCCGCGTATTATCCTACCAGGTGCATAGTTCCATCCACCCGGCTTCCTTCTGATGACAAACGTGGATATGACCTTGGACATATGCAATTTATTCGGCTTGCTTCCAGAGAGAATCCGAACCGGATATTCGAACTTGGAAAATACACCCTTCCTGTCGACACACAACTAAAATTGAGGGAAGGACATAATACCTATGAGCCTATGACAAAATATCAACAAATTGATATATCAACGTCCGATAGTGAAGTCTTTGCAATATTGGAGAGTACTGACGTTCTTGCTGGAATGTATATTATTATAGGATGAATATGAGACGGGCGAGAATAAACATCAGAAGCGGCATGGTGACTCTATTAACCCCAGAAGAAATGAAGGAAACACCAGTAGGTTCCAAAGGCCTGATTAGAACATTCTTTGAAGTAAGTTTGGTAAACCGCAGTCCTCCACACATTTAGTTAAGTTTGAAAACAAATGTAAAACTAAAATATAATATTTTTTGTGATCCTAAGTCATTTCAAAATTTTTTCTCTTAAAATTATCCAGTGAAATCTCACCGGTTACGATAGCTAGAAATGAGGCATTGTCAATCAGAGGTGTTTCACTTGTTTACTTGATGGAATTCCATCATTGGTTTAATTAGCGAAAGTGGTTCACTCAGTAGGCATGGATATTATATCCCCTGCTTAGGTAATATCCATAAATTACGTATTACATTTTTTCCTATTTTTGGTCCAATGGCAAATCTATAATAACGCTGCGAAGTACTATGTATATACTCAAAATAGGTGTATTTTTGTGTGTTTATTTTATGAGCATTTGGCTTCCTAATAGGTACCAAATGAATTCGCTTCCATATAGAGGAATGTTTTTCCTAACAAAAAAAATTGATACTTATAATATTTGTTAAGCTAATGTTTCTGTCTTAGCGAAAAACTTATTTTAAGAAAACCAGAGTGCCCACCAAATGTCAGTTGGTGTGCTCTGTTACCATGAACAACTTTTTAACACACGGCAGTGTCACATTCTAAATTAAAATCAAAGTTTTCTTTATAAAAAAAATGTCACTTTTTTCAACTTTCTAAGTAGCTATTGAATGTCAACAAAAAAATCCTTTTATAAGCAGGGAAAATAAAACATGAACGATGGTCGTGGAGGCTAAGACGTAGACTTTGAACCCAGATTGTCAGCTTGCGGTCAATGACATGCTCAGAAGAAACATAAGAAGCTCCTGGTATGGAGTCAACAAATTAGAAATCAAGATTTACTCCCGCCCAACTCATTAAGACTCTTAAAAGTAGAGAATATCCCTCTTTTAACCCAGAAGAACATAAAAAATGGAAAATTCCCTCTTCTTACCTTGAGAAAAATGTGATTAACCCTCTTTAGGAATTGATTAAAAACCAAAATTTCCTCTTTCATTCCCGAAAAGAATTAACTACCAAAATTCAGTTCCACTTAAACTAAAACATTGAAAAAAAATTCCTTCCTACCGATTCAGAAAAAGTTGAAAATAAGAAGTTTCTTCTTTTCAAGTGAAAAAATTTCCAAACTAAAGAATCTGACCAACATCAACTGAATAAAAATATTATTGAAATTGTATTTAAAATTAAAATAAAAACTTAAAACTGAAACTAGGAAAAAATTATCCAACAAACATTTACTAACAAACGAATAATTTTTTCCCCTAATAGCCCCATTTTTTCGGAATACGATGCAATTGAGGGTCCGGATGCAATAACCGACGGGCCGCTCGGCTTTGTATTCCTTGCCTACCATTCGAGATGAAGTGACGCGAAAAATTATTTTAAACTCAAATTTAAAAAAAAAACACTCGAAAAAAATATGAGCATATAGAGCTTAATGAAGAGCACAATTTTTGTGTGAAAAATTTTTTTGTGCGATTTAAACTCTGTGAAAAATAAAATATAAACTGCAAATTTCTACGAGCGGAATTTAATGCGTTTTTTTGAAATGAACTCGCTGTAACTTTTTTTCGTTTCAACTAAATGACTTGAAATTTGAACCCCAAGCGTATTATACTCTGTCGATGCCTACGGAATCATATTCGTGCATAAAAATGTTAATTGTTCCACAATATATCAATGTTTGTCAATAGCTATTTAATACCATGCTTTTTCACGTTCGCCGGGAAAAAGTGTCGAGGTAATTTTGGAGTTCGAACAACTTTCTGTGAAGAAGTTCTTCATAAGGGTCAAAAGAAGTTTTTTGGAGAGTTTCACGTTTTTTTAACAAAAAATGAGCGAGCCAGCGTAGGTTAAAGTGAACGCGCGAAAAACTCGACCATCTTCCGTCCCGTCTCGAGCGTGAGGACGGGCAGGCAAACAAAGGTGAAAACTAGCGCATTCTTTTTTTAGCGTTGACCAATGTTTTGAAATTTTATTCGATGTCCTTTTTTTGTTTTTTTCTGAGCAAAAAAATTAAAAACCGACATTAATTAAGGTTTCTGGATCGAGAAACTCGACCAGCGTTCGAGATTGGGTTAAAGTATTGTTCAAACGTGTCGTCGAACGGAAAAATCTTCTATTTGCTCTTTTTGCAATGGATAATTATTTTTAATAATAAGTATGAAGAACTGAAAAAAAAACTTTTCCGAATTCAACTACTTTTTAAGAAATAAATTACCGTAAGTTGGGCAAATATTATTGGAATTGTTAAAAACTTTGATTTACACACGAAATATACCCTAGTGATGCCTGAAAACTGAAGAAACATTTGAAAATCACCTACCGTATAATAATATTTAATTGCCATTCGCGACAGATCGGTAACCCGTTTTTTCAGTGTAATTTTTAAATTTGAGTTTCAGATATTTTTTCGCGTCACTTTATCTCGAATGGGAGTCAAATAATACGAAGCCAAGCGTCCCGTCGGTTATTGCATCCGGGGCCTCAATTGTTTATGAGTCTACATAAATGTAAACATATTTTTTTTTTATTTTGAAACTTTCCGGATACAATGAAAAATGTTACAACAATGTTTGTAAATAGTTTACGAAATTTCTGATAAGATTCAGATTTTGGTAGAGGTGTAATTTAAAAAAATCTTTTTCAACTAATTGTCCTTGAGGTGAAGACATTTTTTTCCTTGGAGCGTTTTATAAAAAACAAATATCTCACAAGGACAAGCTGACGACATTAATGATTATTGAGATAAGAAATGAAGCATACATTATATTAAGTGAAAAAGTGTCAGAATAATCATTAGTTGCACTCTTAACCAAATTTTGCATTAATGAAATAATCAGTTTTTCTGCATTTAGAAAAAATGACTATCCTTTCTCCTCTGGTCCTATCATTAGCAGTGATCCTTAATTCTATTGGTGAATATAATAATATTTTAATATATATAAATTTAAAAAAAAATTGTACGCTTCCGAAAATAAGAATTTGTGAAACTTTATTCATATTCCAGTTATATATTCATCATTTCAGTTGAAAATGAACCTTTTTGGTTGAAAATGCAAATATTTCAGTTGAAGAATGATCATTTAAGTTAAATTTTTCTTTTATTTTCAGTTAAAAATTGTTTTTATTAACTAAAAATTTAAATATTTTATTTTTGGTTGATAATTTATCTGTTTTAGTTAAAATGGCAACTAGTTGGTTATTCATTGACCTTGTTAGTTAAAAATACAACTCTTTGGTTAGAAATGTAACTATTTCCTGAAAATTCCGTTTTTTAAATTGCAAATTAACTTTCTTACCTGAAAATGTAACTATGTTAAATTTTTCATTGAAAAATGATTACATTCAAATCATAATGAGAAAGTATTGTTTTTATTTCAAAACTGACTATCGCGGATTTCTTTAAATCTCCACGTTTCGAGACCCCCTGAATTGTGCTTTGGCACGCAGTTTTGGGGACAAAAAAGAAAGATCAAGTTCCTTAAACAGCTATTTTGTATGAAAATTTAAAAAGTTAGAGCATTTTCAAAATTTCTAAGACCATGTTTTTTCAAGATACAACCATTCTATGTACGATTATTTGTAGTACTAGAAACTCGAACAATTTATCCGTAAGCATTTTTTTTATTAAAATAACTCATCAGAATTATAGCATTTTTAAAACAAAAGAAATAAAAAAACGACACAAGGTACACATTTTCTTATTAAAATTGAAATTAAATTAATATCAAATTATTAAAATAAGATTAAATTTTTTGAGACAAGACGAGTACATTTTCTTTTAATCGTAAAAAATAAAAGTAAGAATAAGAATATAAAATTTTTGGCAAAACGAGATAAGTTGCGATAAAATGTTTGATAACAAACTTGTTTTTACATTCTGATCCTAATGAGAAGGTATTGGTTTTATGTAAAATTTGATTTAGAAAAGAAAATGAATAAAAAAAAATTTTGCACCCAGAAAAGATCTACAAATTTGTTATTAATAACTTTTCAATAGGACACGTAGTTTTTGTTTTATTCGTAAAAAACATTAAAAATAAAAAATTCAATTTTTAGACAAATGACACCAGCTACGAAAAAAAAATAATAGAAAAAAGTTCTTCACCCAAAAAGGATCTACAAAATTTGTTATTAATAATTTTGGGATGGAATGAGTAGATTTCCTTTTAATCGTAAAAAATAAGATTGAAAAAAAATTTATTTTTTCGACAAACGACACTAGAGACGAAAAAAATGAAATGACAAAAGTTGTTTAACCAAAAAATATCTACAAATTTGTTATAAACTCTTGTTAAGAAAATGTATTAATAATTAAAAAACAACTGTTTGGTAAAAGGACACAAGCTACAATGACATTTTATTTAACAAAATTTTCGCCTAAAATATATCTACAAATTTGCTCAGAACCACCTTATGCTAGGATGCGTATTTTTAGTTTCAATCGTAAAAAATAACATTTAAAATAAACAAATCAAATATATGGTAATTTATGGTCTGAATAAGCAGCCCCAAACCGATGTACAGAAATAAATATTATATACATATGATATAATAGAGTTGAACATAATATAGAAAAGTTCGCATTTTCGACAAAATCGAGTGCGAAGCACGAGATAAGTGATGAGAATGTGTTCGTTAAAGCCGAAGGAGCTTTAACAAAAGAGAATTCACAACCACTAAACTACAGTTGTCAATGCGTTGACCTTTAATTTTAAAAGGCCTGCGCACCAATGTGAGGGAATTACAAAGACCGAGCGCGTAGCGAGAGATAAATACATCATCGAGCGCGAAGCGCGAGATAATTATATTTTCGAGGGCGAAGCGCGAGAATCAACAATCGCGTACCCTATGCACGCGCGACAATGAAAATACTAGGTACAGAAATAAATGTAATATACATTTGATATAATAGTGTTGAACATAATGTAGAAAAGTCGAGTGCGAAGCACGAGCTACGTAATGAGAATGTGTTCCTTAAAGCCGAAGGAGCTTTAACAAAAGAGAATTCACACAATCACCGAATTGCAAATAGCATCAAAATTTGTCCTTTATAGTTAAAAATTTAACTTTTTGGTTGGAAGTTTAAGTAATTTATTAAAAATTAACTTTTTGATTGAAAATTAATCATTTTAGTGAAAAATTCATCCCCTTTGTTGAAAATGCAATATTTTTATCCCACATTCATTCTATTGAAAAAAATGTATACCCTTATTTTCTGAAAAAATCACCTTATTCTCTCTGTTTTTTAAGCATTTTGGCCTTTGATAACACTTATCGATACAGTTGAAACAATTTTGTTGTCTCCTGAAAAATGTTGTTTTTTTTAGTTTAGGTGAGACTGTGACAATGTATTTTACTATTTCAATCATTGATTTGAGCAATAAAAAAAATTTTAACAAATGATTTCGACAGATCGATAGATCACTTTTCAAGGATTTCAAAGAGATAAAAAAAAATCTGCCCGCTTCGCGGGCACATTCTCATGGCGCGCTTCGCGCGCGGCTCGCTTCGCTCGCAAGTTTGAGCGCGCCTAGGGCGCGCGACTGTTGGATCTCGCGCTTCGCGCTCGATCATATATTTATCTCGCGCTTCGCGCTCGATTATGTATTCACCTCGCGCTACGCGCTCGGACGTATTTGCATCGCGCTTTACGCTAGGCTCCTCTAGATTTTTGAACTTCGTGTTCGACTTCGATGAAAAGAAAAAGTTTGTTTGCAAATATTATAAAATTATCAAAACCTCTACATATTAAGTGATTGTTAAATTTGCTTTTATTTTAGACTGAAAAGGAACTTTATTTACTCAAGGTTCTATCGACCTTAAGGAACACATTCTCATCCAGACACTCGCGCTTCGCGCTCGATATTTGATTTGAAAATCATTTGAACCGTATGATAGAAACAAAAAAGTTTGAGCGCACTTACGGCGTGCGATTTGGTAAATACACTGAGCGCGCACTTTGTGCTTCGTGTTATATGTTCTTCATATACAAATTACTAAATTTGTATTTGATTTTAAATGAAAAGTAATGATATAATTCAGGCGACAAATTTTATTAGTTGACATTTTATTTTAGCTTGTGCCGTTTATCAAAAAAGTTAATTTTTTCATTTTGAATATATTCTTACCACAAAAATTGATTACGGGTGTGTAAGTCTTTTTTGAATGCACAATTTTTGTTCATTTATATGTTTTCGTACCTTGCATTGTTTTTTCAAAAATTTGATTTTTTTTACTGTCAATGTTATTTTCACGAATAAAACAAAAACCACGCATCCTATCGAAACATGAGTCACAATAAATTTGTACCTCTTCCTTGGATGAACAAATTTTGTTTCGGTCATTTTTTCGTAGCTGGTAATATTCGTCTGAAAATTTGATTTTTCTATTTTCAATGCTGTTTTTTACGAATAAAACAAAAACTACGCGTCATATCAAAAAGTGAATGATAAGAAATTTGTAGATCTTTTTTAGGTGCACAATTTTGGTGAGATGATCTTTTCTGGTATCTTGCATAGTTTTACAGCAAAATGGCTTTTTTGATTTTTGATTAATTTTTTGTGCGATCAAAATTTGAATTTTTTATTTTTCGAAAAATTCAAAAAGTTGTCATGAAAATATTATAGGGTGTTCAGGAATCAACGTTTTTCTCCTCTTGACTTTTTTTCATATCGTGCGTTTTTCGGCTTAAAATGTTCATTTTCGTTTGTTTTTTGGAATTTTGAAAATGCTATAACTCCAGTAATTTTTTTTTTTATCACGAAAAGTCATTAGAATATTTTGTTCGTCATTTTGCGTACTACTAATAACCGTACATAGAATTTTCAAATCTTCCAAAAAAGTGGTCTCAAAAATTTTCAAAATGTGCTCACTTTTTGGATTTTCATCAAAAATAGCTGGTTAACGAACTCGTTCTCTATTTTTCGGCCATAAAAAAGTGTGCCAAAGCTCAATCAAATCTGATCATTTTTTCGAAAGTTATCGTGGCTACAGACAGACAGACAGACAGACAGACAGACAGACAGACAGACAGACAGACAGACAGACAGACTACAGACTACAGACAGACAGACACCTTCGTAAAAATCGTTTTTTCTGACTCAGGAGGTCTCAAAACGTGGAGATTTGATGAAAACCGACTATGTCAAATTTTACATAAAACCAATACCTTCTCATTAGAATGAGAATGTAAAAAACAATTATTGATTTTTTGCAGTTACTGCCTTTTTCCATAGTATGGCAGCATTAAAACCTTTCAAAATATTTTGCGCTCTTTGGAAATCCTCTGAAATTCTTTTGAATCTTCAAAAATGACTTAAAATCTTGTGGAACCCCTTGAGTTATTTTAAAATATTTCGAAAATCCTCAAAACCCTTTAGAGTAAGGAATCTCTAAAGATTCATGGATAACCTTTAAAATATATAACCTTATATATATCCCTTAAGTCTTTTCAAATACATTAGGTTTCCAGAAAAAAGAAGCAAATTTCACCAAAATAGTTTAATTTTCAACTGAAGACTAATTCTTCGAAAAATGTTAATTTTTAACCGCGACAATTAATTTTCTACCAAAATAGATAAATTTTCAACCTGCGATTCCGAAATTTGGACAAATTTCCGGGAATCAGCATTTTTTCTTGCCTTACGTGCTCTAAAAAAATGAAATCTTCTGTTTTTTGTTGCAGACTCAAGTTCACAATTCGATTGTTTACCTAATGGCGCCCCTATTCCTGGTATCCCTCGTACCAGAACTTCTGATTCTCCTGATAGACATAATTATTATGAAAGGTCCATTTCCAGGTCCTCTTCTGCTATGCAACCTCCTGTCAAGTCTCCTTCTGTAACATTTCGTCCTGCCGAGTTTCCTCCTGTTGGATTTTCTGACACCGGATTTCATCCTGCCGATTCTCCTCCTCTCGAATTTCCTTCCTTCGTGTTTCCGGCTGCAAGATCTTATTCTCCAAATAGGCCTCTTTCTCCTGCGAGGTCCAGGACTAGGTCTCCTCATGCCAGGCCTCCTACTGCCAGGTCCCTTCCTGTCAGGTCTCCTGCCGAGTTTCCTCCCGTCGGATTTCCTGACACCGGATTTCATTCTGCCGAGTCTCCTCCTCTCGAACTTCCTCCCTTCGAGTTTCCGCCTGCAACAGCTATTTCTCCAAATAGGCCTCTTTCTCGTGCAGGGCCTAAGTCAAGGTCTTCTTCTGCTAAGTCTCCTCCTGTCAGGTCTCGTCGTGTCAAGTCTTCTTCTGCCAGGCGTTCTACTGTCAAGTCTGCTCCTGTCGAGTTTCCTGCTGGCGAGGTGCCTGATACTGCTTATAATCCTGCCAGGTGCATGGTTCCACCTAACAGGCTTCCTTCTAAGGACAAACGTGGATATGGGCTTGAATATCTTCAATATATTCGGCTTACTTCCAAAAAGAATCCACACCACATCTTCGAACTACGAAGATACACTGTTCCTGTCGATGCACAAATAAAATTGAGAATAGGACAGAATACCTATGAGCCTATGAGAAGCCACAAACAAATTGTTTTATCAACATCCGGAGGTGAGGTTTTTGCAATATTGGAGAGTACTAATGCTTTCGCTGGAATGTATATTTATAATAATAAGGCTATGAAACGGACGAAAATAAACATGGAAAGTGGCACGGTTACCCTATTAACCCAAGAAGAAATCAAGGAAACTCCAGTAGGTTCCAAACGCCAAATCACAGGATATTTTGAAATAAACTTGGTGAACCACAATCCTTTACATCATTAGTCTAATTTTCAAAAAATGTAGAAATAGAATATATTATCGTTTGTTATCCAAAGTCAGTTAATAATTTTCTCTCTCAAAATGAACGGGTGAAATTTCACTGGTTAAAATAGCAAGAAGTGTGTTACTGGCAATCATTGAGAGTTACAAGTAAATTGTAATTAGAAATAATAATAAAAAGTTCAATGTATTATGATTTTTAAGGCTTCAATCTCTAGTCCATACCCCAGCCTGTCTCCTCTAGAAGCAAATAAAAAAAATTGCAATCCCTTACAAAACTATTTTTTTGTTTCAACGACATTAGTTCTTTTGTTCTAATTGAATGAGAATGCTTTTCAACAAAATTCCCGCTTCTGATTCAGAATGTATTTAGTACCTGAATTTTAAACTATTTCAGACTTAAATTAAAAATTTTTTATTTTAATGACCTTCAAAAATGTCTATTTACCGGGAAACGACCAAAACAAATTTGTATATACCATGAGATATTTTTATTCTAAATTTTACCACAAAGAAAAAACTTTACGCGCCCGTAGCGCACAAATTGGAAAATATAATTTATTTAACGAAATCATGTTGCAAAAAATTAGTAGCTTTCAATTACTAATTGTCAAATAGATTTTTTCATTTTCGTCTAATTTCGTCTAAAGTGACATAACATACTTTTTCCACGAAAATATTAAGGGTTTTTGTTAAGTCTACATAAATCTAAAAAAAAATTGGTTAACTTTGTAGATACCTTGAGGAAGATGACGACAATATTTGTTAATAGTTTACGAAATTTCTGAGATAAGAAATAGATAGCATATATCACATAATATAACAAAGCAACGAAATAATCATTAGCTAGACTGTTGAAATTCCTCATTAATACAGGAATCATTTTTTCCTCAGCTAATAAAAATGAGGATCCTTTCTCCTTTGGTCCTATCATTGGCAGTTATCCTAAATTCTATTGGTAAATATAATAATATTATAATATATTTATATTCTATGGATCGTTTGTATTGGTCCGCAAATAAAAATTTATCCGACGTAATCAGCATTCTATCCTACTCCCTAAATTTGAGTTAGTAAAAATATAACTGATTTTCAGTTAAATTCTACTAATTTCAGTAGCTAAAATTCAGTCACTGACATTTAGTTATTTTTCAATTTTAAAAAACAAATTCTTAGCAAAAAAGTTAGATTGTCCACCAAATAGTTGAATTCCCAATTAAAAAAGATGTTATTTCCAACATAAAATTGTGTTTTCAACTAAAAAGGAATAAATTATAAACGAAAAATTAAATAGTTACATACACAGTTATCAAAAAGAATTCTTAACAAAAAAATGAATTTTCAACTCGTTTTCAACAAAATAGTTGAATTTTCAACCAAGAAGATATATTTTCTACTAAAAATACAAATTTTCAACTAAAAAGATCAACTTTAACCAAAAGTAGAATATAGTTACATTTTCAGGTAAGAAAGTTAATTTTCATTTTTGAAAAACCAATTTTTAGCCAAATGGGTAGATTTTTCACCAATCACTTGAATTTTAAACTAAAAAAGGTATAATTTCAACTAAATAGTTGTGCTTTCAACTAAACAAAATAAATCATCAAGAAAAAGCAATATAGTTAAATCTTGAAGTAAAAACGTTAATATTCAATTTAAAAAAAAATTTTTTTCAGATTTTTCACCAAATAGTTAAATTTTTAACTAAAGAAGATCTCATTGTAAACAAATAATAATTTTTTAAAAAATATATATATATATATATATATATATATATATAAACAAAAAACGGAATAGATAAATTTGTAGCTAAAAAAAAAATAATTCTCAAACAAATAAAAAACAGAATTTTCAACAAAATAGTTTAATTTTCAACCAAAGTGAGGAAGTTTTTACTGACATGATGAATCTGCAATTGAAATAGTGAAAATAGAAACCAAAAAGATTAATTTTTAACTGAAATGATGAATCTTCAACAGGAATAGTTGAACTTTAATAAAAAGAATAATTTTCTACACAAAAAAAAACAACTAATTTTTGAATAGAAAATATAGCTTTTCAACAAAACATTGAATAGTTAAATTATAAGTTCAAAACATTAATTTTTTGCGAAATTTTTTTTTTTCAACGAAGTGGTTGAATGTTCAATCGAAACAGGTTAGTTTTCAACCAAAAAGTTGCGTTCTTAACGAAAGAAGATTAATTTTCTACCAAAAGAGAAAAATTTAAAAAAAAATAAAAGCAACAACTTTTGAACAAATGAGGCAAATTTTTAAACAAGAAAGATTTTTCAGTCAAGAATGAAAAAAATTTCAACGAAATAGTTCAATTCTCGAGAAAATAATAAAATTTAATAATAATTAATTTTTCTGAATTTTTCAATTAATATATCACACAGACTAAAGCTTTTTACTTTTGTGCCTTTTCAACAAAGTTCTGTTTTTGAATTTTACGATTTTTTCTATTGTATCTTTTTCTTGTTTTGCATAGAAAAATGCAATTATTTAGCAAACTTTGTAAAAATTATGTTATCACGTCAAAAATCATTTAATATTTTTTTGTCAATAAATAATAAATTCCAGTTTTCTAAGTCAATATTTTTAGAGTATTAAGAATGAACTTTAATTTTTATTTAAACATATTATTCTTATGATATTATTTAAATCTGTAAAATAGTATTTTCCTTGAATAAGCATCAGCTTGAAAAAGTATGAACTTGAGTGCCTAAAGAAGAATAAAAAAATTGGTAAAATTTAAATAATTGCCATTATTAAATAATTCCTAGATCCGATTAGCAAAAAGTGAGCCACCAGAGATTAGTAAAAAATTAATAATTCGAGTAACTAAGATATTTCCTAATTGAATAAACTAGTAAACAAAATAATCAGGATTTTATGTAATAATTTTTCAAAAGTTATAAACCTAGAAGACGTGAGAAATAGAAAAGTTTAATCAAACGATGTGATTATGTAACATTTTTATCGCTATTGATACCATAAGAAGGTCATATTATGAAATTGTAAACGTGACGTAGCCTGCCTCTAATTAAAAAATAATGTCTTTTCATTGTTTCAACAAAGTTGAGAAAAATAAGAATTTTTTACAGTGTTTAAATTACAATGGATCAATGGTCTCGATATTAATTAAATGTATTCAGGGTCCACAAGAGCTACTTTTCCACAGAGTTTTGTTGTCAAATTTCCAAATTTTTCGATTGTATTTTTTTTTTATTTCGTATAGAAAATTGCAATTATTTAGAAAACTTTATAAAAATTATTTCAATATGCCAAAAATGATATTATATTTTTCTCTCATAATAAAAATTCAAATGTTTGTTAATTTTTTTTAAACAAACAATGACCAGGATTTCACAAAAATAACTCAGACATTATATCACTATTATTCTTCAGTCATCAAAATTCCTATTTGTTTATCCAGGCTTTACTGTATTTCCCTATTCCTATCTTTTCCATTTTTATTATTCATTATTTTTTTATTATTTTTATTATTACACGTTTTCCTCTTAAAAGCCAAATGAATTAATAGACCCAATGAGAAAATATTTCGTTTTGTTAAAAATTTTATTATTTGTTTGCAATTTAATTTTTTTTAAATTCAATTATTTTGTTAAAAATGAATCCTTTTTTTGTTAAAAATTTGTCTTAATGGGATCAAAATTCAACAATTTCGTTGAAATTTTATTTCATTCTTGACTGGCAAATTTTTTTTTGTTTAAAAATTTACCTTAATTGTTGAAAACTCGTCTTTCTCTGGTTTGAGAATTCATCTTTTATGGTAGAAAATTAATCTTATTTTTCAACCGCTTTATTGATAATTCCTTTGTTATTTGCTCAAAATTAATTTTTCACTTCCAGTCTTACAATTCCATTTTCGGTTGAAAATTCGTATTTTTTGGTAGAAAATTATTTTTCTAGGCTAAAAATTCATCTTTGTTATCTAAAGTTTAAAGTAAAGACAGTGGTTTTAATCAAATTTCAATATTTTAGTTGAAGATTTACCATTTCAGTTGATTATTCTTCACTTTGTGTGAAAATGTAACTATTTTGTTAAATTTTTTTTCAAAAATTCTTTCTCTTAACAGAAAATTTAACTATGCCATTTTTTAATGATAATTTATTTTTTATAAAGTTTGAAATGCAATTGTTTCGTTAAAACTTGATCTTTTTTGGTTGTGGCAAGTCTACTTATTTTTCTGAAAACTTGCTTTTCAAATTTGAAAGTTAGCTTTTTTAGCTGAAAATGTAACTATATTCCATTTTTGGCTGAACATTGATATTTTGTTGCTGAAGATTCATGTATTCTGTAAAATATTTGTCATTTTAATTAAAAATTAATCTTTTTGGTTTATATTTTCACTATTTCAGTTGAAGATTCACCATGGCAGTAGAAACTTCATCACTTTGGTTACAAATTTAACTATTTTGTTGAAAATTAATTTGTTTGTTTGTTTGAGAATTCTTTTTTTTTTTAATACAAATTTATCTATTCCGTTTTTTGTATCTAATTTTTTTTTCAGTTGAAAATAAAATTATTTGGTTACTATTAGATCTTCTTCAGTTAAAAATTTAACTATATGGTGAAAAATATAAACATTTTTCTGAGAAAAATCTTTTTAAATTGAAAATTAACGTTTCTACTTGAAAATGTAACTATATTCCATTTTTTGTTGATAATTCATTTTGTTTAGTTAAAAGCACAACTATTTGGTTAAAATCATACTTTTTTTAGTTTGAAATTCAAGTGATTGGTTGAAAATCTACCCATTTTGCTAAAAATTTGTTTTTCAAATTTGAAAGTTAGCTTTTTTAACTGAAAATGTAACTATATTCCATTTTTGGCTGAACATTGATATTTTGTTGTTGAAGATTGATGTATTCTGTGAAATATTTGTCTTTTTGGCTGGAAAATTTAACAATTTTGTAAAAGTGTCATCCTTTTTTATTTGAGATTCAACTATTTGTTTGAAAATTAATTATTTGTTTAAATCAACTTTTTTATTGAATCTAATGTTTTTGTTTTGAAAATTCGTATTTTTGTTCTGAAAATTTAAATTTGATCAATTTTTTCCTTACTTGAGTGAAAAATCTTCTTGTGTAAAAATTCTTCATTTTGGTTTGAAGATTCACCTCTGCTGGTTGAAAATTCAATGATTTTGTTGTAAATTAATTTTTTTGAATTGATAATTTTAGTTCAAAATTTACCTATTTTGTTGCAAATTATTTTTTTCAGAGAAAATCAATTTTATTAACTAAAAAGTTAAATATTTCATTTTTGGTGAAAAAGGTATCTGTTTTGGTTCGAAATTCAACTATTCGGTTAAAAATGAACTTTTATGTGAAAAATTCATCATTTTGGTAAAAAATTCATTCTCTTGTCTTGAAACTTCGACAATTTGGTCGATTTTTTCTTTATTGACTTTAAAATCTTTTTTATTTGAAGATTCTTCATTTTGCTTTGAAGATTCACATCTTTTGATTAAAAGCTTAACTATTTTTCTAAAAATTCATTTTTCGGTTTTTGAAAATTCGTAATTTTAGTTAAAAGACCATGTCTTTGATTGAAAATTCAACCATTTACTTGAAAAATTACTCTTTTGCATTGAGAATTAACTTTTTTATTAAAAATTAGTATCTTTGGATCAAAAATTCTTTTTTTTTACTATAAAATGCAACGATATAGTTTAAATTTTTTCTCTTAATTGACTGAACAATCTTTTTTGTTTGAAAATTCATCTCTTTCGGTTGAAAATTTGAATATTTTGCCGTAATAATTCTTCCTGGTGGAAAATTGACTATTTTTCCTAAAAAAATAACTATTCTTTTTTTTGCTAGAAATTTATCTTCTTTAGTTAAAATTCTTCAGTTAAAATTCAACCAAAATATATCCTTTTTAGTGGAAAATTCAACCATCCAGTTAAAAATTCATTTACGTATATTCTATTTCAACTCGAACAGAACGGATGTCTGATAAAATAGTTAAAAATTTTAACAAAAATATTAGATTTTTATCTGAATAATACAATTTTTACAAAAGACAAATTAATTTCTTCACCAAAAATATAATAGTAAACTTTTCAACAAAAAATATTTGGATTTTCAACCAAACAGATTAAATTCCTACCAAAACATATGCATTTACAACTAAAATTATGAGTCTTTAACTGTAGTAGTTAAATGTCCAGTTGAAAAAATAAATTTTCCACTAAAAAAGCGAATTTTTAGAAAAATAATTCAATTTTCAGTCAAAGAAATAAAATTTCAACAAAAGAGTCAAACTTCCAATCAACTAGTAGAATTTTCAACCAAAAAGATTAATCATCTACCAAGAAGATTAATTTTCTACCGAAAAGGCGAATTTTCAACAAAATACATGAAGTTTTAAACAAGCAGTTAATTTTCAATTAGAAAGATAAATTTCCAACCAGAAATCGAATAGTTCAATTTCGAGTGAAAAACAATCATTTTCAAGAAAGTTGTTACATTTTCTACCAACACAGATGAATTCTGAGGAAAAATGTTATGGTTGATATTTTAGACGAAAAAGATTTGAATTTGAAATGAAAATATAGAAAAAATTTAATTCAAGCAAAAGAAAAGAATTTTCAACCGAATACCTGAATTATAACCCTAAGGATGTAATAAAAAAATGGAATATTTAAATTTTCAGTTAAAACAAAATATTGAAAAAAAAAACAAGTAATTTCAAACAATCTAGTTAAATCTTCAAAAAAACAGATGAATTTTCAACTAAAATTATGAATCTTCAATCTTCAATCCTCAGTTAAACTTTTAGTTGCAAAATAAATTAAAAGAAAACGAATATTAAATTCTGAAATATTTACAATTTTTTAGTTCTATCAGGAAATGGTTTAGGAAATTTTGAATTATCAAATGATTTCAATGTCCACGTAGAATACTATGACTTGGGCGAGATTTATAGTAAAATTGCCATAGAAATTTCTAACAGTGTACCAATTAGCGAGTGTACAGTGTACCAATTAAAAACACTCCCTGTTTTTAATAACCCAGTTTTCAATAAAAAAGAAGGGAAATATCACAAAATTAATCGTGACTGATTCTAAAATTCGGACAAATTTCCGTAAAACGGGATTGTGCCTTCCCTCACGTACTTTAAAGAAATACATTCCTCTGTTTCTTGTTGCAGATTTAAGTTCACAATTTGATCGTTTACCTAATGGCGCCCCCATTCGTGATGTTCCACGTACCGGAATTTCTTATTCTCTTGATGAACACCAGTCTTATGAAAGGTCCAGGTCCAGGTCTCCTTCTGTCAGGCAAACCCCTTCTAGGTTTCCTCCTGTCAAGATTTATACTGCCGCGTTTCCTCCTATCGGATTTCCTGATGCCGGATTTCATTCTCCCGCGTCTCCTCCTTTCGAATTTCCTCCCTTCATGTTTCCTGCTGGAAGTCCTTATTCTCCAGATAAGCCTCTTCCTTCGACAGAGTCCAGGTCCTTGAATTCTCCTGCCAGGCTTTCTACTGCCAGGACTCATCCTGCCGAGTTTCCTCCTGCCAGAATTCATCCTACGGAGTTCGATCCTACCGAGTTTGATCTTGCTGCGTTGCCTGCTGCCAGACTTCATCATACCGAGTTCCATCCTGCCGGGTTTCATTCTGATGAGTTCCAGCCTGCCGACTTTCATGCTGCCTGGTTTCTTCCTGCCCGATCTTCTACTCCAGATAATTCTCCTCCGCCAAGGCCTCCTCCTTTCAGGTGCATGGTTCCACCTACCAGGCTTCCTTCCAGTGACAAACGTGGATATGGGCTTGAATATCTTCAATTTATTCGGCTTTCTTCCAAAAAGAATCCGCAACGGATATTCGAACTTCGAAAATACACTTTTCCGGTCGATACACAACTGAAATTGAGAATAGAGCAAAGTTACTATGTCCCTATGACAAACCGCGAACAAATTGTTATATCAACACTCGATGGTGACGTATTTGCAATATTGGAGAGTTCTAATACTCTTGCTGGAATGTATGCTTATAATGTGAAGGGACGAATTATGAGACGGACGAAAATAAATATGAAAAGCGGTCAGATGACTCTATTAACATCAGAAGAAATCAAGGAAACTCCAGTAGGTTCCCAACGCCAAATCACAGGATATTTTAATGTAGACTTGGTAAAGCACAACCCACTCAAAAACGAGCAAGAGAAATCTCTCTAGTTGAAATAGCCAGAAGTGTGTCACTGGCAACCAGTTACGTAATTTTTTGAAATATTTTTAGTTGTGTCTTATTAATAACAATTTAGTTACTTACTACCCGAGACACCTGAATCACTATTCCTTTTTCATGTAAAGAAACATATGGCATTTATGTAAAATATTATAACGATTTGCATGGAATAAATCAACTCTGTCATTTTTACTCTTCACAATTGAAGAATTTTTAATTCTATATTTTTAATTCTAAATATTACAAATTAATGAATCTTCATTTGGAAATCTTCAGAAATAAGCTTCTAAAAGAAACGTTCAAAGTTAAATACCTTTGAAATATAAATCTTTAAAATAAAATAACTTTAATGTTCAAAATTTCCAATTAAAAATTCTGAAATTTTAATCATTTATATCTCAAATTGCTTTAATTTGGAAGATCAAGAATTGAAAAGTCTTTAGTTTCGATTTTTGAAGGAAAAATCTCATAAATTAAATAATATAAAATATAAAATAATAAAATAAATTAAAGAATTGCGAAAATGTTAGAGTTTTTAATTTTGATAATTCAGTATCAGAAATTCTGTAATTTTTATAATAAACATATAAAATTTCTCCAACTTGGCAGATTCCGAATCGAAAACTTTACCTTTGGTCTTCAGAATCATCTTTTAAGAATTTTTATTCATACATCTTCAAAATTGGAAAATCTTTAGAAGCATATCTCAAAACTTTAAAAAATTTTATTAAAAGTCTTTGAAATTGATCTACATACTTAAAAAACGAATATTGGAAATCATTAACTTTAAAATGTAACTTTTACAAATCTTAAAAATTCGCAATTCAATATTTTCGGAATTAAAGAATTTTAATTGCTACTCTTGAAACTTGTAGAACTTTGCATTTTTAATATTTAAAATTTCAAAGTTTTTATACTTTCAAAAATTTGTAGTTAAAAATTCTGTAATTTTGATGATTAACATTAAATGCTCAAAATAAATGGGTTTTATCATTGAATGTAATTTTTATATATTTTTAACAATATGTTCTAATCATAACAATTTTTTTTTCCTTTTGCTCCTGTTTTTTCAAATGAATTAACAAATAATAATGTAGAACAAAAAAATTAATTTACAACTTAATGGTAGAATCTTGAACGAAAATGATAAATCTTTAACCAGAAAATATTATACAATTTTTTCCTTCTTTCCAATCTAAAAAGATTTTTATTTAAAAAAACAGTTGAAATGTTTCAATTAAGACAAACTTGTATTTTTAACCAAAAAAGGTTTATACCAAAAGGTTATACCGAGAAGATTAATTCTCTAACAAAAAGAACGAATTTTCAACTAAAATGATAATTTTTAACAACAAAAAAACTGTTCAGCAAAGTAGTACAAACTTTTAAATAATCATTTGAATTCAACCAAAATGGATAATTTCTCAACGAAATATGTAATATTGCATATTTCAATTCAAAAGGTTTTCAATTTTTAGTAACATACAGTCGAATTAAAAAAAATTTCAACAAAATAGTTATTATCCTCGACCAGAAAGATGAATTTTCAAGCAAAAAGATTAATTGTTTGCCATAAAAGACAAATTTAAAAAAAAAATACTTACATTTTACACCAAAGGGATGAATTTTCAACTAACCTGCAGAATTTTCAACTGAAACAGTTAATAAAAGATGCTTTCTTTAACCAAAAAATTAATTTTTTATCCATTGTCAATAACGAAAATGTCCAGTTTTGCAAGCTAATATTTTTTAAGTATTACGAATGAACTTTAATTTTTATTAAGAATTTGAAATTAGATCAGAATCAAATTCAAAATCCTATTTAACGTCCAATAATCAAGTTAAAATATAGAATTCCTGAAAATAAAAAGAATTCAACGACCAAATTTGGCGAACCACCATAAAATGCTCCTATTTTAATTTAAAAAAAAAAATTTTTCTTTGGAGAAAAATAAAAAAGACAAAAGAAAAATAAGAAGGCAACCAACAAAATCCCCTTCCTTCTCTTTTTTATTTCTTTCGTCTTTTTTATTTTTATTATTATCAAATCACAATACAAAAACATTCATAATATTTACCAACTTTTCGGTGCTCATACAGCACATTTCTCATTTTCCTTTCCTCTTTTTTATTTTTTTCCAAAGAAAAATAAATTTTTTTGAGAATTTTTTTTTTTTTTTATTTACAATAGGATCATTTTATGTTGTTTTTCCTAACTTGTTCGTTTGTTTCTTGTTTTTATTTTCAGGAATTCTATACATTAATTTTCATTCAAAACATTATTCTTTAGTCTATATATCATCAAAATTCCCATTAACTCATCGCAGGCTTTACAGTCTGTTAATTTTTTCCCTCTTTTTCCCTTTTTCCCTTTAAAAAAAATTCTTATTTTCTTCCTGCTTTCAAGAAACTTTCCCTTTTTCTTGTTTTTAGGGTTTTGTAGCTCCTTTTGATTCTTCCAAATTAAAAAAAAATTATATTTCAAAACATTTTTTTACCATTTTTTTTTTTATAAAATTTTGTTTACATACTTTTTTTATTCAAATTGATTTTTTCAACAATTTTTTGCAAGAAATTAAAAAATATTTTGTTTTAAGATTTTGTTGAAACTTAAATTAACGTCTAAATAGGCTACGAAACCCTTTCTTGTGAAGCTCGGCACCCACTTTGAATAATTTTTTTTAAATTTAAATGCGAACTAAGTTATTAGAACCCAATAAGAAAATCCAAATATTTTTGGTTGAAAATTATTTATTTTTTTATTGAATAGTCTACTACTATATTTTTAGTTGAGAATTCATCTTTTGAGACAAAAAATTGTATTAGGTTGAAAATTCCAAAATTTTATTAAAAAGTCATACTTTTTGGTTGAAAAATTTTCTTTTTGGGACTAAAATTCAATGATATGGTTGAAACGAACTTTTTTATTGAAAATTCTTATTTTAAAATGTCCCAAATTTTTGTTTAAAAACTAATTTTCCCAACTTAAAATTGAAATATTTCATTTTTGGTTGAAAATTGATCTTTTATAACTGAAAATTCCATTTTTTTTGGTAGAAAAGTAACTTTTCTGCTTGAAAATTTATCTTTTTTGTTTGAAATGTATCTATTTTAGTTGAAAATTGATCATATAAATTAAATAATGTATCGCTCTGTTTGAAAATATAACTATTTTGTCGAAATTTTTTTTTGCTAACAAATATTTTTTTCAAGTGAAAATTTATCTATTCAATTTCTCGTTCGCAATTTATATTTTTTAGTTGAAACTACAACTATTTTATTATAGCATAATCTTCTTTAGTTGAAAATTCAACTATTTGGCGAAAAAACAAGGTATTTTGCTAAAAATTCATTTTTTAAATTGAAAATTAACTTTTTTAACTGAAAATGTAACTATATTCTATTTTTGGTTGAGTATTGATGTTTCTTAGGAGAAATTTCATTCTGAAGGAAATTCGTCTCTTTGGCTTGAAACTTTTATAATTTTTTTTAAAAAGTAGTCCATTTTATTTTTTAAATATCACTACTTTGGTTGAATATTAATTAATTTTGTTATAAATAGATTACTTTTTATTCAAAATTCATAAATTTTATTTAAAAATTCATGTTTTTGGTTAAAAATTGAAATATTTCGGTACAGTGGAAAAATTGTTTTCTTCTAGTTTAGGTGCGACTGTTATAATGTATTTTAATATTTCATTCAATGAAATTTGAAAAAAAAATCTGCATGCTATCTTTTAAAATTGAATATCAACCCATCAACAACTGAAATATTGTGATTGTGAATCCTCTTTTGTTAAAGCTCCTTAGGCTATAACGAACATATTTTCAGCATGTGCCTCGTTAGACAAAAATGTCAAAGGGACATTTTTTATACCTTATCTAGGCAAACAATTTTGTTATTACACATTTTATTGCACCATGTGTCTTTTTTCCAAAAATGTCATTTTTTTATCTTTATTGTCATTTTTTACGATTAGAGTCAAAACTACTCATTTTATAAAAAAATAAATCATAAAAAATTTGTCGATCTTTCTTATGTGAACAATTTTTGTCCATTCATTTTTTTCGTATTTTGTGCCCTTTTTACAAAACTTTAATTTTTTAAATTTGCAATGTTACTTTTTACGCTCAAAATAAAAACTACGCGTCCTATAAAAAAATAATGAACAGTATATTTCTAGATATTTCGTTTTTCACGATTGAAACGAAAAATATGTGTTTCATAAAAAAATGGCCATGAAAAAATGTGTTTATCTTCCTAAGGTAAACAATTTAGCTCCTTATTATTCTTTTTTAGATCTCGTATAGTTTTCATGGAAAATGGCATTCTAAATTTTCTAAAAAGAATTTTTGATGGAAAAACCCAAAACCGTTCAATTTTCAACCAAGTAGTCGAATATTCAACCAAAACATATTCATTTTGAACAAAAACTGGAAAAGTTTAATTTTCAGTTGAAAACATTGATTTGTATCTAAAAAATAACGAATATTTATCAAAATAGTTAAATTATCAATCATGAAGATAAATTTTAACTGAAAAATGTATTCTTCACCAAAAAAGTATAATACTCAACCGAATTTCTCAGCCAAAATGTAACATCAACAATTTATTAAAATATCAAATAATAACGTATTTAAACAGTATTTTTGAGTAATAAAATATGTTCCCTGATAATGTGAGCTCCACTTTGTAAAATGAAGACAGATTATACCGTTCTGTATTAGGATTTGTTTAATTTTTAATTACAAGACGTTGAACAAATCCAAATACAGAACGATTACACAAACAAACAAAATTGATGAAGCCATTAGAAAAGGCACTTACAAGAACAAGCCAACACAACCTAATAAAAGAAGAAAGAGAAAAACGACCACCATCCTACCCTACATCCAAGGTATCACAGAACAAATAGGAAGAATTCTCAACAAATACAACAAACAAACCATATTTAAACACCCTGCGAAAATAGGACAACTTCTAAACAACCCTAGAGATAAAAAGGCTCCTCTCAGTGATCCAGAAGTATATAAAATCCCTTGTTCTTGTGGCAAAGTCTATATTGGAGAAACCGGGAGAGCGGTGAGCCAACATGTAAGGGAACATAAGAGTATAGTTAAGCTAAAACATTTCACGCAATCAGCACTAGCTGAGCATCATATCGAAACAGGAGATAGCATTTCATTTGACAAAACGTCCGTCATCGCAAAAAAATACAATATTTTTGAAAGGAAACATAGATAAGTAATTGAAATCTTTAAAAAAACCCTAATAGCATCAATAAGGACTATAATACCAATCTGATTTGGCTTTCCGTCCTCCGGGTTTTTTTCAAAAATACTTGATTGGCCAATCAAGTTCGACCAGTCTCCACGGTAGAGCGCTCTGGCCAATCACAGGCATCGTAGAGAATAAAAAAATAACAACGTAAGCTGAAACTTCAGTTTCAGGTTAGCCCTGAGAGAACGAACTGCAATGTTCGCGAAACGTCGGCAAGTTTTGTATTTTTGCACACGATTGAAACCCGAAACACCTCCTTCTATCATAATGAATCATCGTGAAAGCATTAAATCTATCATAATAGTACACCTTTCAAACAAAACTAGTTTGATTTTTAACCAAACAGATGAAAGACCTGTCACAAGAGATTAATTTTCAACTAAACTTATGAATCTTCTACTGTAATAGTGGAAAAATCCGAGAAATAGGAAAATTGGTGAATAGGGTAAAGGCTGTGAAGTCTGCGATAAATAAATAGGAATTTTGATCATTTATAGACTGAAGAATTATAGTTTGAGTATCCTTTATACTAAAAATTTTCAGGAAATGAAATTTCAATCAAGAAACTTGACTTTTTTACCGTAAAAGATGAACTTTCAATCCAAAGCGACAAATTTTTAACAAAATACATGAATTTTCAACCAAGTAGTTGAATCTTCAACTAAAAGACATAAGTTGTCAAACAAAAATGGAAAATTTAAATTTTTAGTTTACGAACTTATTTTTCAGGGAAAAACGAGTTATGAAACAGTTGGTTCCAACCAAAAAAAAAAAAAAAGAATTTTCAACAAAATAGTTAAATCCTCAACCGAATTGATGAATTTAAAAAAAATCCATTTTTCTACCCACGAAGAGTAGTTTTCACAAATAATTAAGTTCTTAAACTAATTTTCAACAAGAAAGTTAATTGTAATTTTCAATTTTTTCGATATCCTAATTTTAAAAAACTTTAATTTTCAATGCCAACTGATTCTACATGATATAACAGATACCTGGTAATATTTTTTAACATTTTAAAAAATTTTATAATTATAATTAAAAGTTACTGTTTCACACGCGGAATGCTAAAATAGTTTAATTTTTGAGGCCTTAAACATAAATTGCTCAGCCTCAAAAGCTGAAATTTGAAAATAGTTATTTTCAGGTTTCCCAAACCCAATGTTAAAAATACAAAATTTGGCATCACTAAAAATGATAAAAACACAAAATGTCCCATCTCAATTTAAAAATAAATTAAAAACCATAATTCTGGAAGAAGGTCGAAAATAACGAATGTGCACTCTTCAACTTAATTACAATATTACTCAAATTTTTAAAAAATAGTACACTTATTTCTAATTCAGTGAAAAGTTGAAAACAAAAATAGGTTCGTTGCCTGATTTACAAAAATTGCATTTTTGAATAATAAATAACGTACTCTTTACACTGCACTGGTGCAATAAAAGAATAAAGCTTTGGCAAAAATTCGTTTTTTCATATAAAAAAAAAGTTATCTATTTTTATATTTTAAGTTGAACTTGATTTTTTTTCTAACACCTGAATTTTAAACTTTTTCAGGTATAAGAGTTATAATTTTTAATTTTATTGACCCGGAAAAATCTCTATTCACCGGGAGAAGACCAAAAATTTTATTGATAATTTTCGATATAGACTTTGATTTCTGTATGTGCCTTTTACGAAACACAAATATCTCGCAAGGACAAGCTGATGAGATAAGATAACTTGTGAGATAAGAAATATATATAGCTATTACCTAGTGTAACAAAGCGACGAAATAATCGTTAGTTAGATTGTTAAAAAAATTCATTATTAATACAGGAATCAGCTTGTCCTAAGCTAAGAAAAATGAAGATCCTTTCTCCTCTCGTCCTGTCATTGGTGGTTATTCTAAATTCTATTGGTAAATATAATAATACTATAATATATCTATAGTTTTACAAACACTTTTAAGGCTTCCGTAAATAACAATTTGTCCGAAATAATCCGCATTTTATCCTATTCTCTAAATTTGAATTAGTAAAATATAGATATTTTAAATATTTTTAATGGTAGTGATCCTACGCAGGGAAATTTATTGCGAGAAATATTTCATTTATTCCAATATTTTATTTATACAATCTAATATTTTTGAATTCGTACAAATGAACTTTAATTTCTACTTAAATCATTATTCTTTAGTCTATATATTATCAAACTTCTTATTAATTTATCGCAGCCTTTATAGTCGGTTCACTTCTCTTTTCCCCTTTTGAAAAAAATTCTTTTTTTCCTGTATTCAAAAAACTTTACCTTTTTCTTTTTTTTCCCCTTCATTTCAAAGCAAGCTAAATCAGTAGAGCCCAATAAGAAACCCCAAACTTTTTTGGTTTGAAAATTATTTATTTTTTATTGAAAAGTCTACTACTATATTTTTAGTTGAGGATTCATCTTTTGAGATTGAAAATTGTAAATATGTTGAAAATTTGACTATTTTGTTGAAGATTTGATTTTTTTTTAAATTCAACAATTTTGTTAAAAAATCATCTTTTTTGGTTGTAAATATATTTCTTTTTGAGATTTAAATTTAATTTTTTGGTTGAAATGAACTTTTTTATGCGAAATTCATATTTTCGTTTTGAAAATTTAACTGCATTGAAGAAAATTCATGCTTTCTATTTCATTCTTCATTTTTTTACTGAAAAAATGATTCCTGTTTAAAAATGTCCCTAATTTTTTTTTTTTAATTAATCTTTTGTGGTTAGAAATACAACTGTTTGGTTGAAAATTACTCTATTTTGGTTGACGATTCAACCACTTTGTTGGAAATTAGTTTATGACTGTTTGAAAATTAATCCTTTCAACATAAAATTTGAATTTTACATTTTTGGTTGCAAATTGATCTTTTATTTTTGAAAACTCAAATTTGTTGGTAGAAAATCAACCTTCCTGGTTGAAAATTTATCATTTCGGCTTAAAATGTATTTATTTTAGTTAAAGATTGATCATATTATTTAAAAATTCATCACTCTGTTTGAAAATATAACTATTTTATTAAAACTTTAAATTGAAAATTCAACTATTTGGAAAAAAATCGATCTATTTTGTTAAAAATTCGGATTTAAAATCAAAAATGATATTCATATTTTTTGAGTTGAGAATTCATGTATTCAATTATTTGGTTAAAAATTAACTTTTTTCTTGAAAATTTATATTTTCTGGTTGAAAATTTATATTTTTTGGTTGTTTTAGATGTTCCACTCTTTCGGTTGAAGAAACTTTGTTTTTGTTGGAAATTCATAATATTAGTTGGAAATTCATGTTTTAGATTACAAATTAAAATATGTTATTGGAAATTTTGTGTGTGAAAATAATATTTGTTAACTAAAAATTTAACTATTATATTTTTAGTTAAAAATTCAACTTTTGTAGTTAAAAATTCCACTGTTTGTTCAGCAATCTATCCTTTTTAGTTGGAAATTCAACTACTTGGTTGAAAAAGTATGCATTGTATTGAAAAATCGTGTTTTTTGAAAAAAAATTATCTTTTTGGTTGAAAATTCAACTATTTGATTAAAATTTGACTCTGTCGTTGATACTTTGTTAAAAATTAATTATTTGTTAAGGATTGATCATTTTAATTTAAAATTTATCTCTCTGGTTGAACATTCATAATTTGAGTTAAGAATTCATCTTCTTGTTTGGAAATTCCACTATTTGGTTAAAAGTTCATATCTTTTGTTGAAAATGCAAAATTCACCTGAAATTGTAGGAATTTAGATTTAGAGAAATCCTCTAAAATTGCAAAAATGTTAAGAAGTCTCTTGAAATATTTTGAAACCACTTCGAATCTCTAGAAGGTTTCGTAAAATTCAGTAAAATATTTTGAAATCCTTTAAAAACTTTTGAAAAATTACAAAATTAGTTGAAATCCATAACAATTCTGTCAAATCTTTAAAAATCCTTTCACAGGCTATGAAATCTGAAAAGATTCTAGGTAATTTCTTTAAATACTCTTAAATCACTTGAAATCTTTAGAAAATCTGTAAAATCGCTTGACAATTTTTATAGTTGCGGCTGCCCTTTTGAAAGTGCTGTGAAATCTCTTGAACTATTCTGAAATCATTTAAAATTCTCTGAAATCTTTTTAAATACTTTGCAGTTCCTGAAAATGGTTTGAAACCCACTAAAACCATTTTTAGTCCATTAAAATCTCTCGAAATCACCTGAAGTCTTCTTAAATATATTAAAAATTTATATATATAAAATTTATAATGTATAATATAATATATAATATATAATAAAATTTATATATATATAATACCTAAAATCTCTAACAATTATTGACATTTGATTCTAAATATCAACTTCAGATTAGAATGATTCCTTTTTACTTATCCAAAATTAACTCTTACCGTAGGTAGGATAGTCATAATTTTAAACCAAAACTGGAATAGTTAAATTTTCAGTTCAAAATATTAATTTTTATCTCAAAAATAACGAATATTTATCACAATAGTTAAATTTTAAACCAAAGGACGAATTTCCGACTAAAATTATGAATCTTCTACCAACAAAACGAGCTTTGAACAAAAGATGATAACTTCCAACGAAGTAGTTAAATTATCAACCAAAAAGATCAATTTCAACTAAGAAGATTTATTATCCACCAAAAAAGACTAATTCAGAACCAAATGTTGGACTAAAATATAATGTTCACATTGTTTAAATAAACAAAAGTATTATGGCAACACCATACCCCAGTGTATGGGGCACTCCAGCCAAAATGCAACACCAATAAATTATTATAATGTCAAATAATGACGTATTTAAAAAGCATTTTTGAGTAGTAAAATATTTTCCCTCATAATGTGAGCTTGACTTAAAAAAGTTGAATACACATGAAAATCATATTTCAGTGATAATTTTTTGGGCATTTGAGTCGAAGGGTGGCACCAAACCCGTTTCACCCTTAGTTGAATTTTCGACAAAAAAGGTTTTTTTCAAACCAAGTACATTTTTGTACAATAAAGATTAACTACTTTACCAAAAATATAATAGTAAAGCTTTTAACAAAAATACTTGAATTTTTAACCAAATAGATGAAAGTCCTCTCAATAAAGATTAATTTTCAACTAAAATTATGAATCTTTAACTGCAGTAGTTAAATTTTCAGTTTAACGAATCTGTTTTCCACCAAAATCGCAAACTTTTAACAAAATAGTTCAATCGTCAACAAAAGAAATGAATTATCAACTAAGATTATGAATCTTCACCTTCAATCTCTACTCAAATTATTTGTTAAAAAAAGCATTCTAAAAAAATGAACATTCAATTCTGGAAATTAATTTTATTCCTTTTCAAATGTTTTTCTATAGATTTACGTAGTTCTGAATCCTACTTCTAGAAGATTTACAAGTTTTTAGTCCCAACAACGAATGTTTTAGGAAACTTAGAATTACAGGGTCGCTTTTTTACATTGAAATGTGTTCTTTAAAATTGACGTAGTACAAATATTTGCCGAAACTATAGACGTTTCTAGCAGTATACGAATTGGCGATGACTGTGGTCTTGACGATGATTGGGGTTTTTATCTTAATTTTGTTCTATCCATCCGTGTTTTTAATAGCCAAATTTTTGACAAAAAATAAAGAAAATTTAATAAAATTAATCATGACTGATTGCGGCTTGGACCAATTGTTGGAAATCCGCACTCTGTCTGCACTGAGAAAAATGGATTATACGAACTGGATAATAGAATTAAAGAATAATACACCGTAGAGAAAAGTTTATTAGCGCGTATAATCTATAATATTTTTCTAATATATGAAGATGTTACCAAATATAATCTGTAGATATTAAATTCTTATAATCTTCCCGCATTAAATTGTAACATCTCAGATTTTAAAATACCCAAGCACCTGTGTAGTCTCAGAAGGTACGTTGCATAGTGGCGCGTATCATATGCATCCGTTCGCATTGGAACAAGTAATAATTAAGATATAAAATGATTATTAGTGCAAAATCACATGTGATTTAGATTTAGAAAATGGATAAGTTTATATTTCTCTTTATGACACATCACTGCCACTTGTACAAGTACAGAAAATTAGCCTCCTTTACTTTCGTTTTTGTAGTCTTACTTTCCTGCTTATTGTGTGTTTAAAAAATTGAAATTTGTTTCCAGTTCTACTTCCGAGCTCGTCTATTAAAATTTTGTATAAGGTTTATAAATACGTTTGCAAAAATTATTATATATATATATATATATATATATATAAACATTATAATATATATATATATTTGAGGTTATCTAATGGACCAGGATTCTAATATGGATATTAGATTTTAAAATCTTGGATTATATATTATATTATCTCAGATTATAAAGTTCAATAATCCAAGATATTATCCTGTAATATATATTTCTTAATATCGATAGATTGTAGTTCTAATAATCTGGATCGCTGTACCATAGTTAATAGTCGAAGATTATATCCGGTAACATATTTTTTATTACCGGGTATAATCCATTTTTCTCAGTGTAGCCTCACGTACTTTAGATAAAAGCAATCTTCTGTTTATTGTTGCAGGTTTGAGTTCACAATTCGAAAGTTTACCCAATGGCGCCCCTATTCCTGCTGTTCCTCGTACCGGAAGTTCTTATTCTCCTGATGAACATCATTTTCATAAAAGGCCCAGTTCTCCTTCTGCCAGGCAATCTCCGGCCGAGGTTCATCCTGCCAGACCTTCTTCTCCAAATAAGCCTTTTCATATAAGGCCTCGTCCTGCCAGATGCATGGTTCCACCTACCAGGCTTCCTTCTAATGACAGACGTGGATATGAGCTTAAATATCTCAACGCTATTCGGCTTACTTCCCGTAAGAATTCGCACCAAGTATTTCAACTTCGGAGATACACGTTTCCTGTTGATGAAGAAATCAAATTGAGATTAGGAAAAAATATATATGTGCCTATGACAAACCAAGAACAAATTGTATTATCAACATCCAAGGGTGACGTCTTCGCAATATTGGAAAGTACCAAGTTTTTTGCTGGAATGTATGCTTATTATAATAGGGGTATGAGACGGATAAAAGTAAACATGGAGAGCGGCATGGTTACCCTATTAACCCCAGAAGAAGTCAAGGAAACTCCAGTAGGTACCCAACGCCTAATAACAGGCTCTTTTGAAGTAAGCTTGGCAAGCCAGGATTCTCCAATGTAAAAAAATGTAAAACTAAAATACAATAATATTTGTGATCCAAAATTAAATCAAAAATTTATTTTTTAAAATGAAATCTCACTGGTGAAATAGCCAGAAGTTTGTCACTGGCAATCGGTGAGATTTCACTGGTTCACCTGATGGAATGTCGTCATTGATTTAATCAGTGAAATTGATTCACTTAGTAGGTAGCTCTCCCACCCCATGTAAGAAATCGTAACAAAATAGTTAGGATCCCTACAACAGAACTGAGAAATTTTAAATTGCAAGTCTATGAAAAAAAATAAATTCCAATTTTAAATCTTCAAAATAAAAGGATTTAAAAAACATTTATTATTACATACCTTCAAAATATGAATCTTGAAAATGGTATAGTTTTCAATTCTATATCCTAAAAATTCAAGAGTTTTTTATAACAATTCTTCAAAATTATACAAATGTGAATAGTAAATCGTTGAAATTAAAAAGTTTTTAATTTTTAATTGGAAATCCTAAAAATTACATTATTTTAACATGTGAATCTTAAAAATTGAATAAGGTAAACGTCCCAGTAATCGTGACCGTAAGAGATTTCATTGACTTCAAATATTAAGAAAATCGTTTTTGGAGGATTATTTAAAAAATTATTGGCACTGATTGAAGCATTAAACATCCTAGAATATTATAAAAATTGTTTTTACAATATATTTAATATTACTTTTTATTTATAAACAATTAAAAGTCAAGAAGCACCGATGTCCCAGTTATCGTGATTTCCAAATCTGCCATGTACCGATCGCGAGTCGTTGTCCCAGTCTTCGTGAAAAAGGTTAAGTTTTCTTGAAATCAGTTTTTAGCGATTTGGAGGTGTATTTCAAATGTATTTTTGGATACAAAAATTTACACACTGGTAATTTGTATAATTAACTTTTTTTCAACATAAATTATAAACACAATGACAAAGTTTGATAAATTGCAGTGACTGAAACAATCATGTGTATTTGGAGGTTATGTTCTGTTTACGTTGTCAACATGTTAAAACTATCAATAATTATATATCTACTACATATTTTTCTTTATATTATGCAGTATAGAATAATGTTAGCTAATGAAAAACTACTCAATAAATATTAACTTCACTGAAAAATTATAATAAACTAAAAAATTGATAATGAAATCACTAAAGTAATGCCAATATTTTACATCTCCTTTTTTCAGTTTTAAGCACAAATTTATGTCACGATTACTGCTCACAGTAACAAGCCAGTTCTCTGATTTCATTTCACGCCTTTTTGAAATTATGTAAATTATTATAGGTAATGAAATATGAGAATAAAATTTTGACAGTCATCCTAGTCTTCGTGACCGGTCACGATTACTCGAGCAACTATGCTTTTGAAACGTCCCTATAATCGTGACCGATATTTCTCGAACGAGAAGGTACTAAATGAAGATTTTACTTAATTTTATGAAACAAACATTATTTTTTATCACAAAAAAATAATTTTCGTCCCGATCAAGTAATTTATTGACATATTAAAAGCTTAAGCAAAGAAATGCCTTTCCTAACCTAAATGTTAAGCTATTTTCCACGTTTCGTGATTCAACGCCACCTGCAATACAAATGAATTTTTTTACCCATGTGCACTATTTGCATAAAAAAAATAATTTTGTTTCCACAACAAGAACTGTTCAAACTTACTTAAAAATATTTTAGGATTGTATTTTTATGCGGAAAATACTTACTTCTGGCATTTACACCTCAAAACTCACGATTACTGGGACCGTCCCAATTACTGGGACATCTACCTTAACTTTCAGTTGAATATTTTTGGATTCAAAGCATTTTTAAACGAAGGGGATGAAATTTCAACCCGAGAGATTAATTTTTGTATCGAAAAAGACAAATTTTCAATAAAATACATGAATTTTCAACTATCTTAAAATAAATTAATTTTCAACAAAAGAGTCCAACACTCAACCAAATAGTTCAATTTTCAAACTAAAAGGGTTCATTTCTTACAAAAAGACGAATGTTTTTCATGAATTTCCAATCAAGTTATTAAATCTTCAACTAAAAACGATAAATTTTCAATTAAAAATATCAATTTTTAACCAAAAATTAAATAGTGACATTTTCAGTTAAAAAATTAATTTTCAACCAAAAAATAATGATTGTAATCATTTTATTGTTAATAATTATGTAGATCTAATCTACTTACATTTCAACACCAATTTCGGTATTCTACAAGTAAAAACATGACTTACGTCAAAATAAAAAAAGGATGAAGATAAAAAATTTTTACAAAGTATAAATATGTCAAAGAATGATTGTAAAGAAGATTTTTTGCATAATTAAAATTGGTACTTGACACGCGCAAAAGTAACTTTATTATCTTTATTATTTTTAAAAACCAAAACTTACTCAAAAGATTAATTCTGAACAAAAAATGATTAATTTTGAAGCAAAAAAGGGAATTTCCAAAAAAATAGTTAAATCTTCAACCAAAAAGATTAATTTTCTACCAAAAAAGATTAATTTTCAAAAAAATACATTAATTTTCAACCAAAATTTCAATTTTCAAAGGAATTTTTAGACTTGTATTCAAATTTTCAACCAAAGAAATAAATTTTCAACCGAAAAGATAAATTAGTCACCAAGAAGATTAATATTCTACCATAAAAGCAAAGTTCCAACAAAATATAGAAATTTCCAACCAAATATCTGAATTTTCAATTGAAGAAGATAAATGTCAAACCAAACATGGAATAGTTAAATTTTCAGTAGAAAAAAAATCATTTTCAACAAAAAAAGCACGAATTTTCAACAAAATAGTTTGAGTTGTAAGTAAAGTAATTAACTTTTAACTAAAATATTGAATCTTCCAACAAAAAAATGCATTTTTAACCCAATAGTATTTTTTTCAAACCAAAATATGAATTTTCTGCCAAAAAAAGACAAATTCTCAACAAAATAGTACATTTTTAACCAAAAAGTTGAATTTTCAACCAAGAAGATCTAATGTTTATTAGAAAAGTTAAATTTCAACAAAAAGTCAACAGTTAAATTTTTAGTTAAAAAAATTAATTTTAAATAAAAAACAATCTTCAATCGAAGAAATGAATTTTGAACCAAAAAAAGACAAATTTTTAACAAAATAGTTCAATTTTCAACCAAAAAGATCAATTTTCAATCAAGGAGAATAATATATATATATATATATATATATATATATATATAATATATCTATAAAAAAGATGAATTTCCGACAAAAAATGAAATATTGAAATTTTTGGGTAAGAAAATTAATTTTTAATGCTGAAAACTACTTTACAATTAAATTAGTGAAGCTTGAACCAAAAAGATTAATTTTCTACGAAAAAATATTGATTTTGAACAAAATACATGAATTTGTAAACAAAATTTGAATTTCTTAATGAATTTTCAACTATATACATTAATTTTCCACCAAAGAAATGAATTTTCAACCGAAAAGATAAATAAGTCACCAAGAAGATTAATAGTATACCACAAGAGACACAATTTCAACAAAAAATGAAAAAGAAAAAGATAAATGTCAAACCAAAAAATCAAACATGGAATATTTACATTTTCAGTCAAAAAAATTCATTTTCAACAAAAAAAGAACGAATTTTTAAGAAAATAGTTAAATTTGTAATTCAATTAATTAACTTTTAACTAAAATATTGAATCTTCTAACAAAAAAATAAATTTTTAACCCAATAGCAGAATTTTCAAACCAAAATATGAATTTTCTGCCAAAAAAAGACAAATTCTCAAAAAAATAGTAATTTTTCAACCAAAGAGATGAATTTTCAACCAAGAAGATTAAATGTCTACTAGAAAAGATAAAATTTCAACAAAAAGTGAAGAGTTAAATTCACAGTTAAAAAATTATTTTTACATAAAAAACTAATCTTCAATCGAAGAAATGAATTTTCAACCGAAAAGTGAATTTCTAAACCAAAATATGAATTTTCTGCCAAAAAAGACCAATTTTCAACAAAATAGTGAATTTTCAACCAAACCGATGAATTATCAAATACAAAAGATAAATGTTAAACCAAAAACCCAAACATGGAATTCTTAAATTTTCAACCCAAAAAATGAATTTTTAATCCAAAATATGAATTCTCTTCCACAAAAGACAAATTTTCAACAAAATAGTAAATTTTGAACCAAACAGATGAATTTTCAACCAAGGAGATTAAATGTCTATTAGAAATTCATATAATTGTAAACAAATTTTAAGGTATGTATTGTTTTGATCATTATTATAATATTTTAAAACAAAAAAAATTGTAGATAAAATAATTAGTTGCTAGAAA
>CAKNYM010051418.1:94236-114099 GCA_932195095.1 Andricus curvator | reverse complement strand
TCGAGAATCTCGAAACTTTATATTCGAGATTCTCGATCTCCATGAAGTTTTGAGTTCACCTGAACATGTTTCAAGAAAGTCTCGAATTTTCTCGAAATCGTCTCGAATGCATCACGATATAGAATTTCAAAATTTGAAAGATAGTTTCACAATAAGTGATAAGAAAGGCTAGTACTAAATGAATATCGCAAATATGAAAAGCGCGCCAAAGCTAAGTGAAATTTGAAATTGATTTAAAAAACACAACAATTAAAGGAAATTTACATTGTAAAATACTTTGATAAATTTTGGTGTTATTTAACATTTCTGTCTTTCAATTAATAGAAACTACAATGTATTTTTCATAAAAATAGATTCAATGTTTCTAAATTTTTTATTTTTCTATGTCGAGCTGAGATTTTTTAATTCGAAGTCAAAATAATCGAATTGCCAAAAGTGTTATGACAAACTGTTGTTTTGATTACCTAATGAACAATCACAATCGTTTTTAATTAGAAAATTTACATTTGATGATAAATAACACACCAGAAAATTTTTCTAAATTATTTAAAATCTTTGTTGTTAGAAAAAGGAAATCTATTAAGTGTATAATTGCTAGTGAAATAAACATTCATATTATATTTCTTTAACGACCTTCTTACGCGTTCAGAAAAACCTTCGATATAAGGTGAAGAGACCTTTAGGTCAGTTTGCTCATAAGTTTCAATTCATTTTTATTTATTATTATTATTAGAAGAACTATTGTATATTTTATTATCTCTCTAATAACGCTATTGAATAATAAAAGTCGATAATCATTTTGTAATAAAGTTATTTTATGTTCATCTAAGTTTTCTTTTTAAATTTAATATCACTCACTTCTACATATCTGTCTATCAGACCTTTTATTAGGGTGAATTTTTGACAAATAAATTATAAAAATTAAAATGAAGGTAATGTCCTGACCAAAATGGGTTTTTATGCCAATTAGCAGTTAGGTTTTTTTTGGTGTTTTTATAATCAATAAATCAAGTTAAGTAATTGCATTGTTGATTTCATCTTCAAGAGTAGAGACTTCAGTATTATTAAATGTATTTAAGGATTCATCAATCTTATCAAAAATCTCTGATTTTGTAGTTAAGTTTCTATTACTTAAAATATAAAATTTCTCATGTTTAGAAGCTTTACTTATTGATTTTAATGATCTGGGAAGATCTTCTGAAACCAAGCTTCGCTGCGGTAAACAATATTTTTTTCTTCAGACTGATTTATGAAATACAAATATCTAAGAAGGACAAGCAGACGAGATAAGATAATTCCTGAAGCAAAAAATATATAGCGATGATTCGAGAGACTTCGAAATTTTTTCTGGAGAAGATTTATTGAATAGGATATTGCCTAATGTAACAAAAGGGAAAAATAATCATTAGCTACGCTATTAACCGAATTTTTTATTGATAACGTACTCATTTTCGTCGCAGTTGAAAAAAATGACGACCCTTCGTACTCTCGTGCTATCATTGGTGGTTGTCCTTAATTCTATTGGTAAATATAATAATATCTAAATATATCTATATTTTTACAAACATTTTTAAATTTCCAAAAACTAAAATTTGTCCGAAGTAATCCGCATTTTGCCCTACTCTATAAATTTGAGTTCGTAAAATAAAACTAATTTTTAAATTAAATTCTACTAATTGCTGTAGCTAGAATAAAGTCACTTATAATTAGTCAAAATATACTGATTTAATTTGTAATTATTGTTATAAGCATGCGCACTATCGAAACTCGTAAATCTACATTTCTTGAAAAATAGATTTCACAAACGTATTTAATGCAAGAAATATTTTATTTGTTCATATTCTTGATGATGAGTGAATCTTTATAATTATTTGAATAGTCATAATATGAGATAACAACTTCCAGTTTTCTAAGCTAATATTTTGAAAATATTTAGAATTAACATTAATTTTTATTTAAATTATCATTATTCAGAATATTATTCAATGAAATAACTATATTTGTTGAATAATTTTTTATTGAAAAGTCTACAACTATATTTTTGTTAGAAAATTCATCTTTTTTGGTGAACAATTTTATTACTCAGTTGAAAATTCAATTATAGTATTCAAAATTCTATTATTGAGTTAACTCATCCTTTTTGGATCAAAATTTGTATTTTTTATTGTTGTTTTTTTTCTGAAAAGTAAGTTTTTTATCTTAAAATTTAGCTATTCCTTTTTTGGTTGACATTGGATATTTTTGTTAAAAGTTCGTGTTTTTTGGTGGAAAATTAATCTGCCTGCTGGAAATTCATCTTTTTGGCAAAGGGTTCAACTATTCGAATTGAAGATTCATCACGTAAGATGAAATTCAATCTTCTTGGTGTAAAATTTAAATATTTCAGTTGAAGATTTATTATTTTAGTTAAAAATTCATTTTTTTTGTTTGAAAATCCTTTTTTTTCCAACTGAAAATTGAACGATTTAATTTTTGGTTTTAAATTAATCTTTTTCATCTAGAACTTCGTATATTCTAGTAGAAAATTAATCCGTTTTGTTAAAGACTAAACTATTTGAGCTGAAAATACATAACTTCAGATGAACATTTTTTGTTGGTTTTAAAATTTTACTATTTTAGTTAAAGATGCATTCTGAAAGATCAAAATTCATCACTTTGGCTGAATATATATCTATTTTGTCAAAAATTCATTTGTTTCTTTGTTCACAAATTTCTTTTTTTTCAACTGCAAACTATTCTGTTTTTGGTTGATAGTTGAAAATTCATATCTTTGGTTAAAAATTAAACTATTTTGTCCAGAGTTTTTTTCGATTGAAAAATATATAAATATTCTATTTTTGGAAAATTCTGCTATTATATATATATAATATATATAATATATATATATATAATATAATTGTTTGGTTGAAAATTAAACAACTTGTTTGAAAATTAATTTTTCTGTTAAAGTTTTTTACTTTAGTTGAAAATTCGTCTCTTTAAGATTTTAGAAATTGAAAGCGTTTCAAAATGAATTTATCATATTTCCAACACATTTTATTAAAAAGAATTTGTTCCTCTATTTTCTTGAAAAATCACCGTATTACCCCTGTTTTTACAACATTTTGGCCTGTTTGAACCGTTATCGGAACAATGAAGAAAATATTTTTTTTTTAATTTGAGTGAGACTGTTGCAATGTGTTTCACTATCTCAAACAAAAAAATAAAAATCAACTGAGTTATTTGTCTGAATTCGTCGTACTGATTTATTCATTTGAATTTTTCTAATTAAGAATTAGAGTGGGCGACTTCAATGGTAGCAAGCATTAGGTGGTCTTTGCTGGCCTTTTCTTGGAAAACAATTTTTTTTAAACTTGTAGTTGCTGCCTTCTTACCTGATTACGAGATAATTTATTTGAACAATATTCGCTGGAAATCGTCTAAAATACTGAAAGTATTTAGAAATCACTTGAAATCTTGGTAAATCCCTTGAAATATTTTTAAAAAGTTCGCAAATCCTTAAAATATTTTTGAACCCATTGGGACCTCCACTTAAAAAAAAGTGTAGCAAATTTCTTCGAAAACTCAGTTTGAAAATTTTGATTTGCATGTAGACAGTGATGACTGGGACATAACATAACAACTGACAGGCCATTGATCTTGAAAGTCGAATCATTCTGAAAGCGTTGCATATTATTTTCATCCCATTCCGGGATCAAATTGATCAACTGGAATTTACTGCGATAACATGAACACTTGAGCGGCTCTTTACTTCCACCCAATTTTCAATAAATTTTTGGAAATCCGCATTCTGTCTTGCCTTACTTACTTTAGGAAAATACAATCCTTTGTTTCTTGTTGCAGAGTTAAGTTCACAATTCGACTGCTTACCAAATGGTGCGCCTATTCCTGGTGTTTCTCGTACCGGAACTTCTAATTCTCCTGATAGGCAATATTTTAATAAACGGTCCAGGTGCAGGTCTCCTTCTGCCAAGCAACATCCAACTGGATTTTCTCCTGCCAGATCGCATCCTACCGAGTGTCATCCTGTCGGGTTTCCTGATTCAGGATTGCATTCTGTCGGGTCTCCTCCTCTCGAATTACCTTCTGTCGTGTTTCCGCCTTCAAGACCTGTTTCTCGAGACACGCCTTCACCTCCTTTGAGGACCAGGTCAAAGTCTCCTTCTGCCTGGTCTTCTCCTGTCAGATTGCATCCTGCCGAGTTCCGTACTGCTGAGATTCATGCTGCCAAGCGTCCTGCTGCCAAGTTTCATCATGCCAGATTTAAACCTACCGAGTTTCTTGCCCCCGGATTTAAACCGGCCAGACCTTCTCCAGACAGATCTACTTTACCCAGGTGCATGATTCCACCTACCTGGCTTCCTTCTGAAGACGGACGTGGATATGGGCTTGAATATCTTCCATTTATTCGACTTACTTTCAAAACGAATCCGCACCGGATATTCGAACTTCGAAGATACACTTTTCCTACCGAGAAACAATTGAAATTAAGAATAGATCAAAATATCTATGAGACTATGACAAACCACGAACAAATTGTTTTATCAACGTCAAAGGGTGAAGTCTTTGCAATATTGGAGAGTACTTATCGTCTTGCTGGAATTTATATTTATAAGAGAAGGGGTATGAGACGGACAAAAATAAACATCGAAAGCGGCGAGATTACACTATTAACTGCAGAAGAAATCAAGGAGACTCCAGTAGGTTCCAAACGTATAATCACAGGATATTTTAAACTGAGCTTGGTAAACCGCAATTCAAAAAACTATTAGTTCAATTTAAAAAAAATGTAAAACTAAAACATAATATTGTTTATGATCCAAAGTAAGCTATCCCATAACAAAAAATATTCTAAGTTCGATCATAAAATTTTTCCTTGACATATTTCAAAAATGTTACATGATGTCTAAGATAATAGAAAATAAAGAAATTAATAGAATCAAACAAAATTTTTTTTTCACCTTATAATTCTGGTCTGGTTCAGATCTGGCGTTCATTAGCTCGCCAAGAATAACAATTTTAATTCGGGTTTGGCCCGGCTCAGAACTGGTGCTGATCAGTTAGCCAAGAACAAAAAAAGTTCTAAGGTCGATCAGAATTTTTGTTTACATCCCGAAAGAGTTACAGGGTGGTTGTTTTTTTTTATTCCAATGTGGGCGGGGGAGCCCTTGAGGTCTCCCATTGGCGCTTAAGCTATAAAGCCTATTGTGTCACACCCGTGTTTATTCTCAAGGCAGTACACCGAATCCGGCCACCTTCACCAAGTATTTTTAGATCTCGGTGGATTTCGTTGTTTCCAATGTCCTGGAAATATACCTCTCAGGTGCCAGGCGTACCACATCGCACAGTAAATGACGCGGACCTCTTTGCACGGCAAAGTGAGCTTTGCCCACTCTGCCATCCGGCAGCCTTCCTAGCAGGCCGTAGAGAGAATACCATCAGGCTAGGGTGGACGGAGCGATCCTTCTGAAGTTATCAGTTAGATGCCCAGATTCGATGCACTTCTTGGTGTGTTACGGAAATGTATGTCTGTGCGTGATCAATACTAAAAATCCACCAGATACGAGCGAGCGAGATTCCCATTGAGCTTCAGCGCAAGTAGATCGCTAACTCTCTTCCAAATCTACTCAAAGTTGACCAGTGATCTCCAAGGCTAGTCCCTTCGACATGGAGCCTCTACATTGGGAGGTAATCAGCCTCCTTCAAGGGGAACTACATTTTAAGGTGGGTTCCGAACCATCAAAGCACCAGTAGAAGTACATAGACAAAATTTTGATTGGTATAGTCTAAGAGATCGATCCCCAGTCCTCCTGCACGGAAGTCCGACGCGCTATCGTCTAACCCACCGAGACTTCGAAGTTTAAACCACCTGTTTCAACCCACCCCTACCCTTCTGATTTTCAAAAGCAAAAAATTGTATTCAGCTCTTGTGGAAGGAAATAATAAGATCCAAGTGGGATCTATTTACCCGAGTGGTGCTGATTCAATCAAAGGCACAATGGGGTCAATCGTTCCCAATCGGTTCAAATTTTTTTCTTTCAGAAGGAAGACTAGCCAGCGACTGACCGGCCTCCAAGTAGTGGCTGACCAGCCAATTACTAGCGGCTGACCAGATGGTCTGGCCAAGGGCTAGCCAAAAAAAAAAAAAAAAAACGTTAAGAATTTGGCCAGGTCTAGGTCATACTATCTGGTCAGCGTCAAGACTGGAAATCAGACGGTCTGGCCTAGGCCGTGCTAGCGCCAGAATATTTCTCCACAAGGGTAATTGCAATATTTTCTTTAAAGAATTTCACAAAATTACAGCGCAAAATTGGATCTGGGTCTTCACGATAATTGGTAGAACATTGAGAAAAAGGATCTGGAATTATACGATAGGTTTCTCAATGATCTTTATATTTTTGTATCATAACGGATAAGAATAGCTGATTTGAAAGGAATTCTAAGGGTCTAAGATTTCTAAATTTGCATATTCGCTCGATCAAAAGAAGAGCAGAAGCAATCTAAAATTGGACAATCAGGTTCTTAATGATCAGATTTGGTTAATTGTCTATTAGAAGAGCAAGAATGATCTGGAAATAAACCATAGGGTTTTGGGTAATCAGGCTTTTTTAATCCACCAGAAGATTATTATTATTTTTTTTTTCATCTTCCTTATTATTCGTGTGAACCAATCATCGTTCCAACCTCGGACATCCGACAATTTCGCAGCTCAGCTTTCGAACGTTATAATTGCGAGTCGTGCACCATAAACTTCAACTTACACCTGGTTCGTGTCTGTCCAGGCCGCGAGAGCAATTCTCTGCCGGTACTTCCTTCGTTATGAAAAAAAAATCCAAAAAAATCAGGATCAGCGAGAGAGACTGAGAAAATTACTGTTTTGACACTTGATGAAGTGAACTGAGGACATACGTAGACTCGAACTTTCAAAAGGAAACTGAAATTTTCAGACTTCATAAGGCATGCAGTCTGATCAAGAGGATTTTTTTTCTGATGAAATTTTTTCGAGATGAAATTGAAAGTCGGGTTTTATAATGAGAAGGGAAATTCTCAAGGTCGTGCTTAACTATTTTATTTTATTACCGTGGGGATGAGAAATAGATTTAGAAACATAATAAATTCCTTGTTTAGAGCGAATTTTTTGTTGAATTTGGTCTTCTATAGGAAAGAAGTCTTGTCAGTTTTGTGGGTGCTAAACCACTTTTGTGATATTTTATATTATAATTTTTACTCTCCTGTGATATCATGCATCATTTACAACAACAAAAATCTAATTTCATTTTGCAGGAAGATAGTGCCATTAGGCAATAAAAAAATATTGCTCATAATGAAACGCATTCGAAAAATTAAATTTTAGAAAATTTAAGGTTGAAGAATGTTTAATTACCTTTGATTGTACAATTATGTTTTGAATACTTTTGTTTAGGCTGTTTCACTTTAAAATCTTTAGGATCTATTACAATATTTCGCTCAAAATCTTTAAAATCCTGTGAGACTAGTCCTAAATAAATCAAGAAATATTTGATGAATTTTCGGAAATGTTTACAAGTTTTCGAATATTCCATATCCATTTAAAACGTCAAAAATTCCTAAAAATAGTTTTAACTGACTCGAATTTTTCTTAAAATTTTGAAAAATCGTTCGGAATGTAAAAAATGGCCTTATAATCTTATGAGTTTTTCCAGGAATTTCAGGAAAATTTGTTTATTCTTTTGGAACCATTGCAAATTCTTTTGAAGCTTCTAAAGTTTACTTTTGAAATCTTTAGAAATTTACATTTGTAAATATCTTTCGAAGCTTAAAATTCTTTTTGAATCTCTAAAAATTTTACTCAGTATTTCTTGAATTTTTTCATTTTGTTGTTGTTGGTTTTTAATTTTACCAAATTAAAAAATTTTGCTTTAAAATCTTCTACACTTTTTTCAAAATTTCAGGAAATCGTTTGATATGTTTAAAAACTTTGTTTAATTTCCTCTGAAAATGCATTCTTCAAAATAAAAAATCATTCAAAATTTTTACACGAATATTAGAAAAGTTATTTTTTTTTAATCTCATCAGACCTTCTAAACCTCCTAATCCTTAAAAAATATTCAAATTTTTTCTTCTTTTTTTTTACTTCTGAAAAATTAAACCTAACAAAATTCTTAAGAAATTTCCACAAGTTTTAATTATATCTGAATCGTTTCAAAACTTTTGAATATCTCTTAAACTTACTCTAATTTCTTCTAAAATTATATAATGTGGCAAAATCGCAAAATTTTGCTTCAAAATCTTTAACACTCTTTTCAAAAATGTTAGGAAATAATGAAAAAGGTCTTGTAATCTTATTCTATTTTCTCTTACAATTCATTACAGAACAATCATTTGATATTTTCCCATGAATCTTAAGAACATGTTTTTCATTCTCTTGCCACCCTGAATAATTCAGTTTACCTAAGAATTTTTCAAAAATTATGACAAATTAAAACAATTGTCTGAAAGTCTTTCATATTATTTTTCCACGAATTTTGATATCTTTAAGACTCAGAATTATTGTTTTAAAATAAAACTTAAACCATTTAAAGTTTTCCCAAAAAAATTTTTTAAAAATTTCACGTCCTCAAATCTTTCATGATTATTAAATTGTCGAAAACCTTTAAAGTCCATTTAATCGATAAAATCCATAAAATTTAATAAAAACAAGTAAATATAATTTGAAATCGCTTATGTATAAATTAAAAGAAAACTGTTCATTACAGGTTTCTTCAAAAAAAAACGTTAAATTCCCACAAATCTTTGAAATCCCTTGAAATCCTTTAAATGCTTGGAGATTCAATAGAATCGTTCAAATCTTGTAAAATTTCTTTAAATCCCTCGAAATCCTTTAAAAAGTTGAAAAATCTGTAGAAGTTTTTCAAAATATATTAAAATCTCCCTGCTATGTTTAAAATGTTTAAACTCGTTGAAATCATTTAAAATCCCGTTAGATTTTTGAAAATCCGTTGATGTATTTAAAATCATTAAATATTTTTTGGAATACTGCAAAATTCCTTGAAATTGGGAAAATTCTGTCAAATCCCTTGAAACAATTTGAAATACTACGTTATGTTAATAAATCATTCGTTTACATTTTTTCGATATTTTTTCCATCACTTCTTTCAATATTTGAACACTATTTATGTACTGATTTTCTTATATTGATTTTCCAGAATTATTTTCCTAAAATCGCGAAATAAATATCAGAAATTCATTATAGGAAAATAATTATACTATAATGAATTTTCTAACCAAAAATTCTCATGAGGGTAACAAGATATATTTTTTATTTATCAATTAAATATCCAACATTTTAAAGAAACATGAAATACAAAATATGTTTGTAAAAACGAATAAACAATATGACTAAAATATTAAAGAGCAAGAAACTGATAAATAGAAACGTGCAGATCGAAGGTGAAGGTATCAGAAAAGACTGTGGCGAACGGGAATTTATGAAGGTGAATAATACTCTTTGTTCCAATATAGATAGAGCGTGAGGTTCGAAGGTTACGAGGTAATTATTCGGGATAATGACCCTTACCAGCAATTTTTTTTTAAATTCCTCGCTTCTGCATGATTCTCTTTCAGAAATCAGAGAAATGAAATAATGAAAAAAACTTGAAAAATTATAATATACAAATAAATTTCGAATAACTATTTTTTTTTGTAATTCTTCACAATTTTCTTAGGTTTTCCGAGAAAATTACAAAAGATTGTTTAAGATATCACGAAGAAGTATCTAGATAATTCCTAATGAAAATTTTTTCATGTTACAGAATTTTGCAAAATTGTAAGAAAAATTTGAAAATATTTTATAAATTTCCGGAAAACTTCAAATAATTTTTGGTTCAAAAAAATTAATTTTAAGAGAAAATTAAAAAATATTTCAAAAAATTTCAAATGATTTTCCAAAATTTAGAAAAACAATGTAAATGATTTTAAAGCATCATGTTTTGATTTTGCAGTATGCATTAAATTTTTGAGGAAATTTTCGAATTATTTTGAAAGATATTTAGAAGTTTTCAAAAGATTAATAAATGATTTAAATTATGAGAAAATTTTATGAAATTTCAAAGGTACTTCAGATTTTTCAAACATCCAAGAAAAAATTCCACTAAGTTCAAGAGATATGTAAAAGCCTTGTACAGATTCAAAAATAATTTTGAGCCCGAAAAGATCTCTTCGAATTTTCAAGCAGCTGTAGATTTTTTAAGATTTCGAACAAAAAATTTCGAAACCTTCTAAGAATTTCTTATGGTTTAAAGGTTCTGATTAAAAAAAATTAATGTTCCAAGAAAATGTAAAAGGGTTTCAAAAAATTTCAAATGTTTTATATTTTATATTTTGAGAAAATAATCTAAAATTTAAAAAAAAATTTAAAATTTGTTAACTAAATGTAGACTTTTTAAACAAAATTTTTTTAAGACTCGCGCAAAATTTTTTTGTGATTTTGACTTGATTTTTTCTTGAAATTCTTCATGAGTTTTCTCATGAATCTTCAGTAAATTATATTTATAGAACCCTTAATACAAATAAAAAAATGAATTACAAAAAAAAGATAGTAACATAAAATTTGTATTCTGTATTAGAAAACTATTTATCCTCTTAGATTATTACTTGGTAGAAATTTTTCTTCTCAAATGAAAAATCTTTTTTCGTTGAAGATTTAACTATATGTTGTTGAAGAATTATCTCTTTTTGATAAATTCAACTGTTTTTAATGAAAAATTACAATCTGTTTTGATTAAAATATTAGATTTCTCGTTAAAACCTAATTTTTATTTGTTATGCCATTTAAATCCCCTTCTCTCATTCACACCCTCTCCTAGTACACCCCCCTCACATCGCTTTTTCACCCTTCCAATGCTATCCCTGCCTTAACTTCTCCCTTCACTTCTCCATCCTTCCCTACTTATTTTCCCTATTCTTCCCCTCTCACCACTCCCACTACTCCCGTCCGTTCACTTACTCTACTCCATGGACATAGGAATAGAAAGGTACTAGGCCATGCTTTTGCAGACCAACATTGTCAATCCCCCACCCTCACTTGCATTCAAACCCCGCGCAAAAATTAAGAAGCATGCGGCTAGTCCCTTCCAATTCCTATGTCCATACCCTCCTCCGACTCCCCTGACTAGCCCTCTCCTCCTCAACCTCACTTCCCTATTACTCCTCTTCTAACTTTTCCACTACATCTCACGCTACCCCTTTTTAATAAGCCCTATTTTCGTTCACTCCCCCTACACTTCTCCCACAACTTCAGCAACTTGCCCTACTCCACTTTCCTCAATTCCTCTACTTCACCACCCCTCACATTCCCTAGTTCCTCTTCCTGGATAAAAGTACGACGGATGGACGAACCCACGACATAAGCTATAAGGGTTTCTCCCCGGGGCTACGAAATCCTCAAAAAACCAAGTCGCGGATTTTTCAGTAAAATTTCTTTAAAAAAAACAAGTATTGCTCATTGATAAAACCTTGCTAAGTCAATCGACTTAGTAAAACAAAATCTATGTGTTGAAAACTAGTCTTTAGAGCGCGAAATAGGTAAGTTATGCATTTGTTTAAAACATTAGCAATTACCTTTACTCTGGAAAAATCACCTTCACGCATTTTAATTTGTTTGTCAACTTTATTGTTAAATAAAAAACTAATAAAACATAAATTCATAAACCGGCCCTTACAAGACTCTTTACATTTAGTTAACTTTCATTTTAAAAAAGCTCAAATCGGACTTTTCCTACATACATCCTACGTACATTTTCCTAATTGACTTGGTGATGTAGAGGGTTTTCATTTACAGGTCATTTACATGCTCTAATTTGTAACTGAACATGATTGGACAGCAGGCACCTACTGGAATTTCATTGATTTCTTTGCGGGTCAAGAGGGTGATCGTGCAGCTTTCCATGTTTATTTTCGCCCGTTTATTGCTACCTTTGCGGTAAATTCCAGCCAGAACATTATAACTCTCCACTATTGCAAAGACGTCACCATCGGATGTTGATACAATTTGTTCTTGGGTTGGGACAGGCTTAAACTTCTTTCCCATTCTGATTAGAACTTTTTTATTGGCAGGAAAAGTGTATTTCCGGAGTTCGAATATTCGGCGTGGATTCACGAGGGATGTAAGTCGGATAAATCTGAGTTGCTCAATTCCACATCCCTGTCCGTCAGGAGAAGGAAGACTTATAGGTTGAGCCATGCACCTGGCAGAGGGAGTCATGAACCTGGCAGGAGGAGACCTAGTCCTGACACGAAGAGAACGCTCAGCAGGGGCAAGAGAGGCCTGAGGTGAATGTCTGGCAGGAGCAGGAAAGCTCTTAGGTGAGTGTCTATCAGAAGAAGATGTGCCACGAGGAACATAGAAAATAGGGTCGCCATTAGGTAAACAGTCGAACTGTGAACTTAAGTCTGCAACAAGAAATGGAGGTCTGGAATAACTTGCATACAGAAAAAAATCACAGGCAAGTCATTCATATAATATTATAGAACAAGTAATTCTAAAAATTCTTAATTTTATCATCATTGAAAATTAAATGGAGCTTCCGCTAACTTTCACTTTAACTCATTGTTCTGTCTGTCACGTAGAGTTTGTGGAAAAATAACAATTGGGATAAAACGCGGATTGACAAATGGTTATTTACAGAAAGCTCTAAAATATTTTATAAATTATAGGTATATATATTATTATTATACTGCTAAAGTTACCAATAAAATTAAGAAAGATTGCCAAGGTGCAGACCAGAGAATATATGATCCTCATTTCGTGCAATTACAGGAATAATTTATTATTGTACTAACGACGAATTCAGTTAACAATGTAAAAAAGAAATATCTTAGTGCGTCATTAGGGATTACATGATGTATCCTAGACTTATCAAATCACAGAGTGTAAGCGTGAAGCTTATCATTCTGAGATATTTACAATCATTCGAGTTATTTTGAAGGAAAAAACTGTAATAGACATAAATTATTTAAAACCTAAATTATTTTTAAAACCTTGTTTTGAATTTAGGACAGGGAAACTTAGAAAATCTTTACGGGTTCGCGATATATTACTAAAATGGGTAATGATCAAATGAAATGAATATTTTCAGAGTTGGAAGATGCAGGAACAGTTTTCAATATCAAACGAATTGAACTTCACAGAAAATTGATTAACATTCTTTTCAATGATTTCAAGCTTTAAAAAATGGCATTGCTAATGATTCTACACAAAAAATTTTTATTTTAAATGTCCAAAATTAAACATTCATAATCTGAACACGTTGAAAGTTGCATGATTTATTATTATAAGTGCTTAAAATTTTGCAGTGTCAAATCAGGAGCCTTTCATATTGAGGAATCAAAACTTTTATTGTACAAATAAAACACGCAATAAATAATGATAAATTTTTTTATTCTCAGTTTTTCAGTAGTCGTCAGAATTCTATTTTATATTTTAAAAAATTCTGAATGTTCAAACACGAAGCGTCTGAATCTTTAAATGGAAATCATCATGCGCCCGGGGCTATGAAACCCTAAAAGGCTGAATTTTCGACATAATAGTTGAATTCTGGTAAAAATTCATTTTTAACAACAACAGAAAAGGAATTATCAGCAAAATAGATACATTTTTTATCCAGAAGGGATGCATTTATAAAAAAAAGATGAATCTTCGGGAAAAAAAATTCAGAAAAGAGGTCAACCTTATCCAAAGAGTTGAGTTTTCAAACAAAAAGTTTATTTTTGTAACCAAGAAGATTAATTTTCCTACAAAAAAAGAGGAATTGTCAACAAAATACATGAATTTTCCACCAAGTAGTTGAATTTTTAACTAAAAAAAAAAAAAAAAAAAATTTCAACCAAATAGTTGAATCTGAAACTACAAAAGGATGAAATTTGAATGAAAAATGAAACAGTTAAATTGTCACTTGGAAAGATTAATTTAAAAAAAGAATATTTGACCAAATTATTTAATTACCAAATATTTTAATTTTCCTATTATGAAGGAAGGATTTAGAACCAAAGGTAGAATAGCTACATTTTCTTATAAAAAAAATTATTTTGTAATAAAAAAATGTTCAATAGAATATTCAAGTTTTTAAATAAATATTTTAATTTTGAACCATAAAATTCAATTTTGTAAAAAAGAAGTTTGATTTTCAACCAAAAATATGAATTTTCTGCCAAATTGTTAAATTTTCAAGCCAAAAAGACGAATTTTCTACAAAAAAGCAGAATGTTCAACCCAAAAATGTGAATTTTAAACAAAAAAGTTGAGTCACGATTGAACAGTTGAATGATAAACGAAAATAAATCTTCAAGCAGAGGAAAGGAAGTTTTTTAAATAGTCCAACTATAAAGAAAGTATTAGATTTTGAAATAGAAAAAGTAAATTGTGAACGAAATACGTAATAGTTAATATAAAAAAAAATTTTGATTTCAAATCAAAAACTGTTGAATTAAACAAAAAATACGTATTTTTAATAAGATCAATGAATTGTCAAGCGAAAAAGATTAATTTTTAACGAAACAGTGACGTTTTACACCAAAAAGGATGACTTTGCAAAGAAGAAGTAATTTTCTACCAAAAAAGACAAATTTTGAACAAACTACATGAATTTTCAAGCAGGAAAGATTAATTTTGATCAAACGGTTTCACTTTTAACAAAATATTCAAATTTACAACCTAGTAGTAAAATTTTTAACCAAGCTAGATGAATTCCGAAACAAAAATATAATGATAAACATTTCAACAAACAAAAATTAACTTTTTGCCAAGAGTATAGAATTTTCTGTTATAAATGTTCAAATTTGAACAAAAAAAATGAGAGAAAGAAGTTTAATGAAAACAGGAACAAAATAAAAATTCTTTAAAAGAGAGAGCGTCTACATAGACTTCGAAACTGTTTCCTGATACACCAGTCAATAGAGCTATTACGTGAAAATATATTTGTTTGATTATAAATTTGTTAAATCATTTTTTATGACCAAAAACAAAAAATAGAAAAGGATTTCCAAATAATTCAAAAATTTCCACAGAATTCAAAGATTTTCAAGGGATGAAAAAATTTCAAATATTCATGAGGATAGAATGGAGATGACGTCAGACTAATTGTTATTTGCGAAACTATAAGAATGTTCATATACATACAGATTTAATATAGATATAGATAAATTTATCATAATATCAAAATATTTACCAATAGAATTAAAGATAACCACCAATGACAGGACTAGAGTGGAAAGAATCTTCATTTTTTTTTTAACTGAAAAAAAAACTGATTACTGTATTGATGTAGAACTTGTTCAAGACTCTAAGTAATTATTATTCTGATATTTATTCTGTGACGAATTACTTGTGCCTCTCGTTGGCCTCTGGGAGATATTTGTATTTCATTAATATCTTTTAGAATTACTTGGCAAACATTTATTTTATATAGTATGCTGATTGTACTAATACCCTTCTACATAGCAGAAGTTTCAAAATGGAAGAAGTTGTCAAAAAGAATAAATATTTAATGTTTATAATTCTAGGCTATTTTGGACTTTTGTGGAATCGAGGCATAAGGCGAATAATAAATAAATCGGTTTTTGGGATCGAAAATTTCCTTCATAAAAATTTATCTAGTATAATTTTCGAGAATTTTCCGAGGAAAAATTGAGCCACTGTTTATTACTTATGAAAAGTTGCGGTGTTTTCTTAAATTTTCGAACTTTCATTTACGTTACGCTTAAAGTTAGGTTACAGATGATCAAAATTAACAAACATTATTGTTCAAACAATTTATTATTGTTTATATTTATTTCCTCTTGTCATAATTCTGGGATTTTCGGGGTTATCGTCTATTTATGCAATTTTTAGCTATTCTAGTGGAGATGGAAAAATTCTGGCTAGTGCTCTTTTGAAAAGTTCTTGCACGGCCTTTCCATTGGTTCTGAACATTTTTGAGAAAAAAAAATTTCTTTGTATTCCTTCAAATCGTTGAAATCTGTGAAAATCCAATAAAATAAGAAAAAATTATTTGCCAGCCATTGAATATAAATTAAGTTGAATTTATTCATCACAGTTTTCTAAACACACTTTACATTCCTAAAATCTTTGACGTCTATGAAAATCTTTGAATTCCTTGGAGATAGGAGAGAGTGGTCCTATGTCGGCACTATGGGTTAAGCCGGCACTCTCGCGTTTCTCAAAGATGGCGCGCGTGTCGGCTCAACCATTTTGTCGTATGACCGGTTGGTAGACATGGACGTAATTTACGCTGACAATTGTCTTTTTAGTTTTCGCTTGACTTGTTCGCTCACTTGTATGTTATTTTATTTTGTTGTGTTTCAATTCCATGCCACTCGTCTCTTGTTGGTTTTTTTTAAGTTTGGTTGTGTTTTGACTGCATGTTGCTTGTCTTTGGCACTTTTTCTCGCATTTGAGAGGAAAATACTATGTGCCGACTAAAAAACAAGGGGTGCTGGCTTAGGAGCACCATTTTAAGAAATAGCGAAAATCGACTTCTTCACTCTGCGCTGCATTGCGACCTCAAAAATCACTCCACACTGCTCCGAATGACATAGAATTGTAGATAAAGGATCGTGGTACCTGACCAACGACATTTGAGCGCCAATAATCCCTGTTTACACTCTTTTTTTGACAAAAACTCTTACTGTGCCGACTTAGGACAACTCTCCCCTAAAATAAAATCGTTTAAATCTTGCGAAATTTTGTGAAATACCATAAAATCAAGCTTAAAATCTTTGAAAAACATACGAAATCATTTGTAATTTTGGGAAATTTCTACTTCCGAAATTCTTTGGAATCTATTGGATTATAAATTAAATTAAACTTATTTATTACAGTCATGTAAAAAAACCATTCAAATCTCTATACATCTTTGAAATCCCTTAAATGTTCAAAATAAATTTGGTTTAGAATTTTACCTAGTAAAGGTTATTCATCAAATTGAATTATAATTTCTTAACTTTTTTTCTTAACTGAAAAATCTTTTTTGGTAGAAGATTTAACTATTTTGTTCAAAAATCATCTCTTCTTGATGAGTTCAACTGCTTTTCATTTTAAATTAAAATTTGGTTTGATTCACACCCTTTCCATTCACTTCTCCTTCTTTCCTTCCCCTACTTTCCCTGACTACCACTCTCCTACTCACCCTCACTTCTCTCCCACTCCCTATTATCTACTCACAAAAAGACTGGCTAGGGCATTCAAGAAAGATATAAGCCTCCAGTACCATAATGCATTGACTTTTTAATCTAATTAGTTACACGATACATTTTGGTCTAACTTCGAATCACAAACATTATATTTCAGTTTCATATTTTCCTAATTTAATTATTGCTGTAGAGGGTTTTGGTTTACACGTCAACTGCATCCTCTACTCTATAATTCAACATGATTGGACGGCGGATACCTACGGGAGTTTCATTGATTTCTGCGCGGGTCATGGGGGTAATCCTGAAGCTTTCCATGTTTATTTTTGAACGCTTACTGCGACCTTTAGCATACACTCCAGCAAGAACGTTATGACTTTCCAATATTGCAAAAACTTCGCCATCGGAAGTTGATAATACAATTTTTTCTTGGGTTGACACAGGCTGAAACCTAGAGGTTTCGCTTCTAATTTGAATTCGTTCGGCGGCAGGAAAACGGTATCTCCGAAGTTCGAATGTTCTGGTCGGGTTCGCGATGGATGTAAGCCGGATGAATTTGAGTTTTTCAAGTCCACATCCCTGTCCGTCAGGAGAAGGAAGCCTTATTGGTTGAGCCATGCACCTGGCAGGAGGAGTCACAAATCTGGCAGAAGGAGACCTAGACCTGACACGAAGAAAATGCTCAGCAGGAACAAGAGAGGCCTGAGGCGAATGTTTGTGAGAAGGAGAAGATGCACCACGAGGAACACCAGGTATAGAGGCGCCATTAGGTAAACAGTCGAACTGTGAACTTAATTCTGCAACAAGAAACATAGGTGTTCCGGGTGCCCGTTTGAGCTATTTGAACATGTTTTGAAGATACGAGTTATTGAAGCTTTAGAGTTTTAGTGTCAGTGTTAATTTCTGAATGGCAGATACTGTATTAGATATACGTAAAATGGCTTGAAATCTCATTACAATGATTGCAGATCCTATAAAATGCCATAAATTTTGTGATACGGTTTGCCGTAGCTTGTAATCTTTAAAAATCCCACAGAATTCTTTGAAATTCCTGGATTTTTATTTAATCTCATGAAATTTTTTGGAATTCTTCGAAATTAAAATCTATTAAATCCTTTAAAATTTCATAAGTTCACATAGCCTTTTGAATTGATAAAAACTTCAAAAGTCCCTCGAAAAAATTTTTAATCTTTTGTTAAGTAAACAAATCAATTATTCTTTTGTATAGTGTCCGTATTCTGTGCAACATTCCTTTCAATATTTTTTAAGAGTGTATCGACCATAACAGTAAGTTATGGATCCGTTCGGCAATTTCAAAATTCTTGAATGACTGTTATGCCTAAAGAATTCACAAAAAAACTCAGTATTATATTATATATTAAAGCAGAAAAAGTTATTCAAAGAATTCTGAATTTTGTCATTTTTGAAAACCGATTTGAAAAAAAAGCAATTGAGATAGAACGCGGATTACGTCGGATACATCTTTATTTGCGGAAAGCTCAACAATATTAAAAAAATTATAGATATATATCATTATTATTATACTATTATAGTCACCAATAGAATTGAGTATGATTGCCAAGGTGTAGACTAGAGTATAAACGATTTTCATTTTTTCCAAGAAGAGGAAAACTGATTAATTTGCTAATGATGAATTTCGTTAACAGTCTAACAATGGAATATTCCAGTGCTTCATTATGGATTGCATTATATATCCTGTCGTTAATAATATGTAATAATCTGGAATTTACAGCACGTAATTTGTTTAATCTTGTATTTAATTTAGTCTCTACGGGTTCGCGAGATATATGACTAGAATGAGTTATGACCAAATGAAACAATTGCTTTTTGAAATGGAACAGGCAGAAACCGTTTTCAATTTTGAGTAAATTGAACTTCATTGACTGAAAAAATAAACAATCTTAAAACAAAAAAGTTAAATCTCATCTAAAGCTCACCATTCTAAACTAAAATTTTTTTGGATATGTCTAATATTGACAATTTATAATCTGGCAAAGTTAAAAATTGCATAATTTCTAATTTTAGGTGCATGAAATTTTACAGTGTAAAATCAAGAGCCTTCTATATTAAGGAATTTAAAATCTTATTATACAGTAATTAATACTTCACTATTAAATTACGAACAAATTTATAAATTTCAGAAAAATATCAAATTTAACATTTTTAATGGATCAATTTATTGAGCAAAAATTTATGGGATTACTGAGCAATGCTAAATTTTTTCTAAAAGGGAAAAATACCCTACTTGAATGTTTGAATGTCAAATTTATGATTTTTTAACGTGTGATTGGAATATTTTCAACTCATAAACTCTTCGATTTCAAATCGTTCAAGGTTTAATTATTTTAATTTAAAATTATTACATTAGTCAATTTTCAATTTTAAATGTTGAAATTTGAGACTCTTTCATTATACAGATTTAATTTCATTTTTTAAACATTAAAAATTGTACTATTTTTTAAGTTGGACTTTGAAATTGTCTCACTCCGAAGTTTTCAATTGAAAATTGTTCAAATTTGAAACATTTGAAAACTTCATCATCTACTTCCCCCAATCCTCAATTCCCCACATTTTCCCTTATTTTCCCTTATTTCCCCTAGTTACGCTCCCCTCATGTCCCTGAGTTGTGAGCTGTGAGTTGTGAGTTGTGAGTTGTGAGTTGTGAGTTGTGAGTTGTGA
>CAKNYM010051418.1:58640-91058 GCA_932195095.1 Andricus curvator | reverse complement strand
TTGGATTCATATCTTGACCTTGATGTAGTTTTTTGGATTTTGGGTCAATCGAGAAGATGTATGAGAATCTTTTATAAAACTCTGCCAGCGTAGAACAGAACTCTAATCAGAACTTCTAGAACTCTCGAAATTTTCAAATTCAAAATTTTTGGGAATCTGCAACTTGATGTAGTTTTTTGGATTTCTGTTGGATCGAAAAGTGGTATGAGAGTCCATAATAGAAGTTTTCCGGCGTAGCACGGAACTCTAATCATAACTTCTAGAACTCTCAAAGTTCTGAAATTAAAAATTTTTGAACATTTTCAACTTGATGTAGTTTTTTGGATTTTAAGTGGATCGGAAAGAGGTATGAATAACGTTTTTACAGTTTGCATAACTTTTTCAAATACATGTTTTGTTAATTTTCATGATCTTAAGGAATGCATAACATTGAAATTTATTTTTAACTTTTAAATTATTTTAAATGTCTTAATGTTTTTACTGTTTATTTATTTGCTCAAATTAATTTCTATTCCGTAAACATTTTGAATAGTACATTACTAGAATTTCGCTTTTTGAAATGATCAAAATTTTTCTTATTATTTTGTCGAACCTGTCGCTGTTTGTAAGAAAAATACGTAAATTGATTTTTCCTTTTTAAATTTTCGTGGCTACAAAAATGTGCCTGAATAAAACTGACAAGGTGGCGGTTATGTAATTTTTTTACTGTCACTTCCACTTACATTTTTTCTAAATTCACATCCATTGTCTTTTTTTAATTTTTCAATTCAATTGTCACAATCATTTGAAAAAAAATCATTTAACATTAATTTCGGAAAACTGGAAGTAGAAATTAAAGTGAAAAAGCTACATAAGCGCCCCTTTAGATCTGGAATGAAATTTTAAATATCTTATGTAGATCACATGCGATAAAGGTTTGAAGAATTTAAAAAATATTGGTAGCCTAACTTTCTCTAACGAACAAATTATTTTTTCGCTGAGAGATTGAACAAAAAACACAAATTAGTAACAAATTTCAAATATTTTCAACCAAATAGTTTGATTTTCAACCAAGAAGGTTAAGTTTCCACCAAAAAAGACAAATTTTCAAGCAAATAGTAGAATTTTTAAATTTGAAAGATCCATTTTCAACCAAAAATTAAATATTTAAATTTAAATTTAAAAAATTAATTTTCAATTTATGTAAACAAATTTTCTGAAAAAGTTGAATTTTATACAAAACTGTTCACCTTTCAAATTAAAAAGACAAATCTGCTACAAAGCAGTTAAATTTTTAACCCAAAAAAATGAATAACCACATAGGTGAATTTCAAAAATGAAAAAGATCAATTTTAAACAAAAAACGTAATGTTGAATTTTCATTCGAAAAAATTAATATTCAATAAAAAACGAATTTTCTATGAAATTGTTGAACTTTTAAGCCGATCAGGTGAATTTTCTACAAAAAGTTTACTTTTGGTTCCGAAAATATGGAATAAAAAAAAAAAAATTTCAACAAAATAGTTCCATTTTCGACCAAGGATTTGAATTTTTAAACTAAAATGGTGAATTTTCAACAACAAATATAATTTTGGATATTTCAACCAAAAAAGAATTTAAATAAAAATCAAAAACAGTTAAATTTAACAACAACAAAAATTGAAAATTTCAACAAAATACTTGAATCCTCAACTAAAACAGATCAATTTCCAACCAAACAGTTTCATTTTTATCAACAAAAAAAATGATTTTCTATTAAAAGAGAGGAATTTTTAATAAAATACACTCAACTCCTGATATAAGAATGGTTTTTGTCATTGATTGTAGTGGCCTCGATCCTAAAACGGAGGAATCCAAACGTCAACCGGCAGGGCCGCATGATTTGGGCGCATGACGCAACCTGATGCAACTAATGCGCTGAGAGTGCGTCCCTCATGCTGTTTGTCACGCTTGACTGATCACAGCCTATATCTCGGTTCTTATATCGGGAGTTAGGTGTACAGAAATGTTGAACGAAATATTTAATTTCTATAGCAAGATGATAATTTCCTTTTGGATTAGACCAACTTTTAACAAATTCCATCAATTTTCAACCAAAAAAGATAAATTTTCAACGAAAAATTTAATAGTTAAGTTTTCAGTTAAAAAACTTAATTTTCAACAACAACGAAATTTTCAACCAAATAATTAATTTGGCAACGTAAGAAATTGATATCTAACTAAAACGACAAATCTTTAACCAAAAGGATTAATTTTTAACAAAGCAGATCAGCTTTCAACCATGAACTTGAATTTTTAAACAAGGACAAATGAATTTTCAACCTAAAGGTTTAATTTGCTACCAATGTGTGAAATTTTTAAGCGGAAAAGATAAATTTTCCGCAAAAACAATTAAATTTTTAAAAAAATATGAATTTGCAACAAAATTTCAATTTGCAACTAAATAGTGCATTTTTAACTAAAATGATGCATCTTCAAAAACTAAAAATGAATTTTTTAGAAAGTAGTTCAACTTCAAATCAAGTAGTTCATTTTTCATTTAGAAGTTTGGATTCTCAATTAAACATATAATTATTGACATTTCAACCAAAAAAGGTTTTGATGTGAAATATGAAACAGTTGTATTAAACCAAAAAATAAGCATTTCTAACAAATTATATAGATTTTCAACCAAATAGTTGAGAATTTTCTCTCACGAATTTTCAACAAAATAGTTTTTCAACAGTTTTTCAATAGTTTTTTTTTATTTTAAACCAAACATGGAATAGTTAAATTTTTAGTTGAAAAAATTAATTTACAACAAAACGGTTAAATTTACCACCAAAGAAATGAAATTTTAACTAAAATGATGAATTTTTAGCAAAACAGAAAAAAATAATTTTTAACAAAGTAATGCAACTTCCAACCAAGAAGTTGAATTTTCAAAATGTGAAACGGATTCAGTCCATTTATTGTCAAGATTCCTCTAACAAATTGAGTTTCCCAGACTTTAAATTAAAATCATTAAAATTCGTGGAATATCGTTTATCACTTTTTAAATAAATAATTTACGACACATTATTTTTGAAAATATCTCTCACGCATCGGTTAAAGTCAGAAACAGCCACTCGGGGTATTATGAATGAGCTCACGTTAAAGAAAGAATCGTCGAAGAGCAAGGGTTGCTTCTGCTATATTTATTTATTTTCCCCTTATCATCCCTCGCACTCCACTCTTTAACGACCGATATAAATTTCTCGATAAATGCCCACTTAGTCGACCAAAGACGCTTTTTTTATTGTTTTTTATCCGGAGGAAAAATTCTTCAAGTACCGAAAACAGATCTTGACTAACACCTGAAAATAATTCTAAGACGATTCGCTAATCTTAAAGCAATCATTTTTTATTCGCGGATAATTAATCACGAAGAACCATTAATCATTAATCATTAGATGGTTCTACTCATTTCTTCATTGAATAATCGATACGGCAGGTCTTGTAATTTTTTTTTGATTGTGTATTGTGCTTGCGAAGGACATAAATAAATTCTCTTAACCCTCTTCTCCGACCTGAAAAGTTTTGTACTTAGTCAAAAACTTGTTTGAAAGGAAAAAATTGGTTCTTCAAAAAAAATAACTAGGTTTTTTGTATTTGCTCCCACTTCAAAGTCTTCATGATTATTTTAGTATTTCACAGCAAATACGAATTGATTTTTCCGCTAATAAAAATTATATGATTATAATCAAGATTTAGAAAAAATTAATAATATTATTGCCGGAACTTTAAAATTCTCGAATATTAAAATTTCCGTCAGTTTATATTGAAAATGCGGGACAACCAAACACTAAAAAAAAAGATCCAAATAAAAAATTGTCAGGGCTCTAAAGCCCTGTTCTCACTTACACTCCAAATTGAAAATTAATAAAATTGCGCTCTTCATACAAAATAAAAAATCAAATGAGCCAGACAAACGTGCCTTTGTATATTGTTAAAGATTTCCCGAAATTTCAACAAAATATTTACATTTTTCAAATTATAAAGCGCAAGAGGAAAAACCATGTAATTAGTCACATGAAACTCTGGCACATGCCCGTACAATTTTTAGAAATATAAAAAAATAAAAGAATTATAAATAAAATAAATATCCACAAAATAAAAGTATCTTATTTATTGTTTATTACTTTATATTTTATTATTCAACTATTTTTATTTTTAAATTCGGGAATTTCCCTGTGCCAGCATTTTTACAATGTCGAATATTTTATAATTGCACAGGGTAATAATATAATATAATAATTGAAAGTCCTGAAACTAAACAATAACAAATTGTTAAATGAAATAATAAATAATAAGTTAAATGAAATAATTTTATTTCATTCGGAAATTTTCCTGTGTCATAAATTTTATAGTGGTGGATATTTTATATTGTCGGCTATTTAATTTCGGTAATTTTCAAATTTCATAATATCGGGATGTTTATTATCTGGAAATTTCAAATTGTCACCAACTTTGTAATTTCCGTAACTTCCTATTTTGAATATTTTCTTTTGCTGGAATTTCGCATGATCAGGAATTTTATTTTACATAATTTTTTAGTCTCCCCATTTTCAGAAGATTCAAAAATAATGTAAAACTCTAAAGATTTCAAAAAGTTTGAAAGAAAATGTAGAATTTTGAAAATTTCTAACAAACAATTTAGAAGATTTTGAAGAAATTTGGAAGGTTTTGAAATGATTTTATATTTTGAGAAATTAATTTTAAAGTAAATTTGAAAAGGTTTTAAAACATTTCAAAATGTCGAAGAAACATCTGAAAGATTTTAAGACAATTTTTTGAATTTAGAAAGATTTTTTCAAAATTTACTGTTTTGAGAAAAATAAAAATATTTTTGTATAATTATGTGTTTCTGAAAGTTCTGAAAATCCCCCGAAAAATTAACAAAATGTGGAAAATTAACAAAATTGCGGCGGTTTTTATAAAAATATAAAAAGTCAATTTTCTCAAAATAAATCTTTTTTTCTTGATTTTTTTTTCTTAATTAGTAATACAATGAAGAAAAAATATTGTAAGTTTCGTGCAGGACAAACTGTTTTTCTGGTCAAGAGAATTTTTTTGTTGAACATTTTATTTTAGCATTTTTCTTACAAACGACGTTTGTTTTCAAAGAAATTCTCGTGAAAAAGATTTCAAATTTTTTTTAAATACACTAATATTGCAGTTATCACGTGTATTGCCATTAATAACCTAACTATCATTATTTTAAAAAATAATTATAAAAAATTCATAATTTAGCCTTTTTTTATATAAAGGGTTTTTCTATTCGAAACTAAATTGAATGTAGTCACTAAGAATTGTGATATTAAAAACTTTTTACTCAACTCTATTTATATTTGAATTATCATAATAAATTTAAATCGTTTAGAAATAAACTATGTTCAAATTTTTGATTATACTTTTCAAAATATTGAAAAAGATTTTCAGAACTGTCAGACAAGAATCTGGAAGATTTTCAGGTGCTTTTTTTAATTTTGTAGAATTCAAAAACAATTCGAATAATCTCAAAAGTTACTTAGTATAATAATTTATTATTTGTAAATTTTTAATTTTTTTTCAAAAAAAATAATGTGAAAATAATAATAAATGTCTTGATTTTCGGCACAACAACTACCTTGAAGTGAAATTTTCCGAATTTGCAAGAGTCAGAGAAAAAAATCGAGCAAGTTTAAGAGATTTTGAAGTTTTGAAAAATGTTCAAAACTGTCAAATAAGAAGAAAAACATTTAAAAATTTTGAAAATATTCGAAAATAATTTAAATCTTGAAAAAATTGACAAAAATTTTTTTAAAAAATGTAGATTTTTGAAGATTTAAAAAAAAATAATGTTTTTAAGAATTTGAAAAGGTTTCAAGAAATTAAAAAAATTTCTTAAGATTTGTGGGGATACTTCAAATGATTTTTTATTTTGAAAAATGAATTTTAAGAGAATATTTCAAAAGATTTCAAACTGATTTGCTACAATTTCTCAAAAGAATGTAAAAGATTGTGAAGCAAAAGTGGTCAATTTTACAAGAAGACAATATTGAGAAGAGTTTCAAAAGTTTCAAACAAAATGTAAATTTTCAAAGTATTAAAAAAGAAGCTTTTTAGGAAGTTCTCAATATTTCAAGATAATTCAAATTTTTGAAGATTCCTGGGAAGGTTTAAAGTTATTTTGTATTTTCAAAAACTAGTGGTTAGAGAAGATTGGAAAAGATTTGAAAAAATTTATAATATCAACGAAAAAGAATTTGGCAGATTAAAGTGCGATATTCATAATTTTGCATAATTTTTTTTTAATTTTAGAAAAAAGTTTGAATAAGTTTAAGATATATTTAAAAGTTTAGAAAAAATTTGAAAATAATTTAAAATTTAACAAGATCTCAAAAATTTTCAAATAAAATGAAGATTTTGATATAAAATTTTGAAGCTCTTTAAAGATTTAGGAAGTTTTTGATAGAATAACAAAATTTACCCCAAAAATTTTTTCAAAAGATTCCTAAAAATATCGATGAGAATTTGAAAGATTTCAAGACAATTCTTTCAATTTGCCGAGATTTTTCATAATTTCAGGAAAAATTAGAGTCACTTTAAAAGATATTTAGATATTTAGATTTATTTTTTTTAATATTCTAAAACTAAAAATCTTTTTTAAATTTTCTCAAAAATCTCAGGAAAATTTTGTTTATGTAATCTTAAAAACAAACTGATAATAACGAAATTTGGATTTTGTATTAAAAATTATTTTCCCACCCAAATTGAAAGGTTGTGCGTAGCCCGCGAATTTTTTATTTTCCCTGGCCATTGACATTCAAATACGAGCATTTTAATCTTGTAATATTTTCAACATAAGATTTTTTATAAACAAAATGAAACAAGATTTCATATACAAATTTAAAATATTCAAATTTATTTATTTTAAACGAAAAAAGTGACTTTTCTACAATCAAAAATGACTTCTTAAGAAAATACTTGAAATTTCTACAAAATTTTAACCGGAAAATAAGAATTTTCAGCACAAAAATTAATTTTCAACAAAATAGGTAAATTTACAACCAAAGAGATAGAGCTTTATTAACAAAAAAATTTCAACAGAATAGTTCAACTTTTACCCACGTAGTTGAATTTTCAATTAAAAAAGATGAGTTTTCAAAAAAATAGACCAACTTTAACCAAAGAGATCATTTTCAACAGAAAATATGAATCTTCAACAACAAAATATTTTCTTAACAAAGTGCTTCAAACAAAATTATCAAAGAAAATAGTTGACTCATCAAGCAAAGAAGATTAATTATCAACCAAACAGTTGCATTTGTATCCAGAAAAGTTAAAATTTCTCCTAAAACAGATGAATTTTTAAATGAAAAAGTCAAATTTTCAACAAGAAAAAAGATTTTAATTTTTATCTCAAAAAGATTCCAGTTTGACTTTTCAATATCAATATATGAGTTTCAAAGAAGAAGTAAATTTTTTACGAAGGTACTTGAATTTTCAACCCAAAAAGACGAATTTTCAACAAAACAGTTGAATTTTCAACCAAAAGGGATGACTTTTCAACAAAATTATTGAATTTTCAATCAAACAGTTGCATTTTCATTCAAGAAAGATTAAATTTATACTAAAGCAGATGATTTTTCTATTCAAAAAGACAAATAAAAAAAAAGTTGAATTTTTATCCAAAAAATATTTAAATTGATTTTTCAATATAAAATGTGAATTTTTCTCGAAAGGTAAATTTTCTACGAAATAGTTGAGTTTTCAACAGAACAGTATATTCATTTCCATGAAAGGTGAAATTTCTACTCAGACAGATGTATTTTTGAATAAGAAAGACTTAAAAAAATTGGTCGAATTTCCATCCAAAAAAGATTTCAGTTAATTTTTCAACAAAACAGTTTAATTCTTGACCAAAAAGGATGACTTTTTAACAAAATTATTGAATTTTTAACCAAAGAGTTGTATTCTTATCCGAGAAAGATGAAATTTCTACTCAAGCAGATGAATTTTTAAAGAAAAAAGACAAATTTTCAACAAAATAGTTGGATTTTCATCCAAAAAAGATTTCAATTGATTTTTCAACACCAAAACATGAATTTTTCTCAAGAGGTAAATTTTCTACGAAGTAGTAAAATTTTTAAGCAAAAAATTGAATTTTCAACAAAGCTTTATTCTAAATTTCCCGAATTTTTCCCTGACCAATTTTTCATTTTCCCCGACCATTAATATTCAAAGACCAGAATCTTAAATTTGTAACATTTTTAACCTAGAATCTTTTATAAAAGGAATAAAACATTTTCAAATTAAAATTTTCAAATTTATTCTACTTGACACACATTCAAAGTTATAGGAATTCCGTGACTTTCGCAAGATTTTTTTTCTAAATCCCTGACTTTTTTGAAAATTGTTGTTCGCTAAGTTCGCTTTTCACTCACCAGGTTTCTTTGGCGCGTAAATTTAAATTCATATTAAATTTCTGTACAATTTCTGCGAGTTACTTGTTTCATTTGCGAATTTTGAAAAATTAAGTAAATGAATGAAGGACCCCCCCCCCTAACGTAACAAATCGTAACAAAATATCTCGACCCCTCGCTTCCCCTTGAGTTCTTACGTAATTTAAGTACGGTCCCAAATAGGATGAGGAAAAAATTTTAAAATTGTGTAGAGCATAATTTTAATTAGTTCGTTTGTTAATGATCGCTTATTTGAAATAAAAGAAAGAAAAAACAATTTCCTTGTCTAGACAAGTGGGAAGTTTTCGTGATTTACAATTGTCGATTGATTTAAACTGGCTGAGCCATATTGATTATATGGCTCAACTCAGCTAAGCGAGGCGAGGATTATTATCTCGTGCTTAGTTTGGGACAGGAGCCAAGGTGGCCCGGTGCATTCTTTGGTCTCCCAAAGAATTATGAAATGCAGCGGCCTGGACCTATCCATTTTTGATAAAGTGCTCATAATGTTTTTAACGAGTACCGCGAGTAATTTGATAATTCGGCCGAGGGCGAACCGCGGGCTCATGGTATCTCATGGTATTCGAGAGATAATGATTCGATGATTATGCGGCCATATCTCACCCATACAGACACTCGAGAGATTTCAAGAACTACTTGCAGGGCGAAGACAATGTAGAAATTCCCTCCCACGCCACATATAGGGACTGTACCATGGCGAGCCTCAGTAATTCCCCCAATTATAAAATTATTATCCTGCGGTTAGCACCCCCGGGCAACACGCGTCTCGTCTCGTCTCGTCTCAGTCCAGCTTCACCATTCTCTCTCCATCATGATGTTCTCCATCTTCCAACCAACTTCTCCAATCTACATTGCTTTCCGCCGTTAATTCAAATATCCTTCCATTTCTTTGCTGCATAATTATTTTATAAATGGCTAATGAGTCATTTCAACACAGAAAAAACTGAGATTTCTATTAGAACCACCCAGCTAACACAGTTACCAGCCTGAGTATTCACATGGTAGTAACAAGATTCAGAAAACCAGTCACTAGTGACTTCCTTGATGGTCATCCAGTGACAATATGTTTTCCACTCAAAGCAGTAACATGTTACAAGCGAAGCAGGTAACATTGAGTGCAGTTCCACCGACCAAGCTTCGGCGGCGCGTGAGTGGCGCGGCGTATCCAGTGGTTCAGAGGTGGAGGGGATACATATGTTGGAAAGAGAAGGCGGATACCATTCTCGGTCACCTCGCTTACTCATGTGTATCCCCTCCACCTCCAAGGCGCAAGACGGGCCGCGCCACTCACGTATAACCGACGCGACGCCACGCCGCCGAAGCTTGGTCGGTGGAACTGCACTCATTATCTCGGCAGACACAGAAAAAACAGAAGATAAACTTTACATCGATTTCCGACGAAAGATTCTTTGCAACAAAAATTAACTTCAGAGGATAAACTTTACACAAATATCGGGTAAACTTTCTTTTTTTTTCCATGACAAACACATGTATTTTGAAAGACGCGAAGTTGGCTGAACAAAACTTTATCGCTCTAAAAAATTTCCTGCAACAAATTTTATTCTTAGTTTTTTCTGTGGAGTAATCACTTGCTTGTAACAAAGTGATATTTGGGAAAACAGGGTGCAATGACAGATTAACCTCAAAATATCCAGCGTTTCGAAATAAAAATTATTAATTCACTTGCCAAAATGTTAGAATGGGACATAATTAAGTGATCAATAATTTCCGGGAAAGTGATATAATATTATAGACTTCCACCTTGATGAAATAACATATGAACACATATTTCATAAACGAAATAGCGAGATTTTTGAGCTGAACCCTTACGAAAACGAAGTGGCATAAGTCACTTCTAACCTCTAATATTAGAGGTTAGAACCAAAATGTAAATAAATGTTAATAAAACTGAAATATTGAATTTCAAATAATTAAATAAAGTATTTATCTTCTAATAAATTTTTTATATGCAAAGTGTTATTATTATGTTGAAATTACAAAGCTGTCTTCAAAAGTTTAAGTTTTCTATAATAAATATGTACATAGCCATATACAATACGTATTTTATCCATAACAATATGCAGCAATTATAAAGCTTTTTAAAAATAAATGTGAAAGATTACAAGAAAAAAGTTTTTCAAGATTGCTAGGGAAATTAGAGATTATTTTTTATTTTGAAAAAATAATTGTACCAAATATTTCGAAAGATTTCAAAACATTCACAAAATTGTCAAAAAAGAATCCGGAAGATTTCAAGCAAATTTTTTTAATTTTGTAGAATTTTTGTATTATTTTAAGAAATATTCGAATCCGTTATAAAAATATTTAAATGTTTTAAACAAATTTCCAAAATAATTTAAAATTGGAAAAGGTTTTTAAAATTTTCAAACAAAATGTAGATTTTTGAGGATTTTGAAAGGAAATATTGAAGTTTTTAAGGATTGGGAAAGGTATATAATTATTTTTTATTTGGAAAACATAATTTTAAGGGAATAATTAAAAATATTTTAAAACAAAAACAAATTTTTATGTATAAATACAAATTTAACATTGATTCATTCAATAATTAATAATTATTTGAAACTACTTAAAATATGATGTAATTTTTAATTTAAACTCGAATTTAAAAAGTGTTCAGTTTTAAAAAAATTCGCAAATTTATTGATTCATTCTCTAATTGACAGAATTAAAAATGATAACGTGGATTCATACTTTTTTAACTGAATCTGAATCTTTGAACTGTACAATTTACAGAAGTTAAAAAAAAAATTTATTTTGCAGTATAATGTTAATCAAAGCGTGTTAATAGCTTTAATTTATAAATAAAAAAATTTTAATTTCAATATTAAAAGTTTATAATTAAAGAGTTTATAAATTTTATTGGCCGTGCAAAAGAGACCAAGAAATAAGTATTATCAGTTTGTTTTTAAGTTATATGAATATAATTTTTCTAAGAACTCTTTTCAAATTTTCAAATATTTCTAATCACTTCGAAACTTATAAAATTCCTGATTATATTTGAAACAGGCTAACATTTTTTCTTAAATTTGGAAAAATCTTTCAGAATTAAAAAAACTGCCTTCCTTGAAATCTCACAGATTTTTTTCCCACATTTTTAGAAACCTTTTGAAATCTGTTGAAATTTTCTTTGAAAACTAATTTTTAAAATTAATCTTATCAAATCTGAAAATATTTTGAAGTCTTTTCAAAACTTGTACCCCTTCTAAATATCATTTAAAATGATTCAATTTTTTTTTAATTTTTCAAAATTAAAAAATTGCCTTAAAATCTGCCAGATGATTTTTTGACAATTTTGGAAATCGTTCAAAATATTTTAAACTCTTTCTAAATATTTTCTGAGCATTAATTTTCAAAAATAAAAAGCATTTGAAATTCTGCTAGCAATATTAAGACATTTTTTATTATCTTTAAACATTTTAAAATTCTCAAGATTTAAATTATTTTCCAATCTTCTCAAAACTTCTGAATATCTGTTGAAACAATTCGATTTTCCTAAAAAATTTGTAACTTCTGCAAAATGAAAAAAAAATTTCCTAAAATATTTTCCAGATTCTTTTTGGACATATTGTGAAATATAACTTAAATTAATTCTTCCAAAATAAAACCTAAATGATTTTAAATTTTGCCAGAAATCCTATTGTCAGTACCGGTAATTGTCTGGTTACCGCTACCGGCGAGGTAGCAAAATGTTAAGAACGGAATTATTTTCCAATTTTAGTAGGTTTTTTACAATTAAAATTGTCTCTTTTATCAATACTGCTTAGAAATATTCAGAAATCTATTTTATTTTATAAATTACTCTTAGCCTACAATATTATAATTTTTATATATTATATTATTTGAGGGAAATTTAAAACTCCAAGATTTATCAATCGATTTCGATAATTTCAAGGTATTTTAAAGGATTTCGAAGATTTCATTGTTTTTCTGAAGATTCCAAGGAATTTCAATCGATTTTAAAAAAATTTAAAGAATTTGAAATATGTGAGGGTATTTTAAAAAGACCAAGAATTTTTCAATAGATTTCAATAAATCAAAGGATTTTAAAGGATTTCAATGATTATATCGTATCTTCAAAGATTCCAAGGAATCTTCAAGAGATTTCAAAGATTTTAAAGTATTTGAAATATTTAAGGGTATTTTAAAACTTGAAGATTTTTCAATCGATTTCAAATTGAAAGGATTTTAGAGGATTTCAATATAATGGGATTTTAGAGGATTTCAAAGATTTCATGGTTTTCTTAAAGATTCCGAGAAATCTTAAAGAGAGTAAAAAGGTTTCAACAGATATCAAAGGATTTCAAAAAATTAAAAATAGTTAAGGGTATTTTGAAATATTTCAAGGATTTTTCAATATATATATATATATACCATTAAGCCATTTCCCTTTTCGGCGAGCCTCAAGGGGTAAGCGTGACACTACCCGATTCGGGTAGTGTTTCTAGGTGGATAATTTCTTGTAGTATAATGGGATTTTAGAGGATTTCAAAGATTTCATGGTTTTCTTAAAGATTCCGAGAAATCTTAAAGAGAGTAAAAAGGTTTCAACAGATATCAAATGATTTCAAAAAATTGTAAATAGTTAAGGGTATTTTGAAAGACAACAAGGATTTTTCGATAGATTTCAATGAATTGAAGGATTTTAGAGGATTTCAGAGATTTTTCTGGTATTTTTAAAGATTCCGAGGAATTGCAAAGAGATTTTGAGGATTTCAACAGATATCAAAAGATTTCAAAGAATTTGAAATATATAATATCAGGGAATTTTAAAACTCTAAGATTTTTCAATCGATTTCAAATTAGAGAGATTTTTGAGGAATTCAAAGATTTTATGGTATTTTTAGAGATTTCGAGGAATATTGAAGAAAAAAAAAAGATTTTAAGGGATATTAACAGATATAAAATTTTTTAAGTAGTTAAGGGTATTTTGAAAGACTTCAAGGATTTTTCAATTGATTTCAATAAATTGAAAGATTTTTAAGGATTTCAGAGATGTTGTGGTATTTTCGAAAATTCCGAGGAACTTCAGAAAGATTTTGAGGGATATCGAAAGATTTCAAAGTATTTGAAATATTTAAGGGTATTTTAAACCTCCCAGATTTTTCAATCGATTTCAAATTAAAGAGATTTTGCAGAATTTCAAAGATTTCATGGTATTTTTGAAGATTCCAAGGAATTTTAAATAGAATAAAAATATTTTAAGGCTTATAAAAAGATTTCAAAAAATTTAAAATAGTTAAGGGAATTTTAAAAGACTTCAAGGATTTTTCAATAGATTTCTATCAATTGAAATATTTTAAAGAATTTCAGACATTTTGTGGTATTTTCAAAAATTCCGAGGAATTTCAAAGAAATTTTGAAGATTTCAACAGATATTAAAAGATTTCAAAAAATTTGAATTATTTAAGGGTATTTTAAAACTCCTAGATTTTTCAATCGATTTCAAATTAAAGAGTTTTTTGAGGATTTCAAAGATTTTATGATATTTTTAAAGATTTCGAGGAATCTTGAAGAAAAAAAAAATATTTCGAGGGATATTAACAGATTTCAAAGAAATTAAAATAGTTAGGTGAATTTTGAAATACTTTAAGGATTTTTCAATAGATTTCTATAAATTGAAATATTTTTAAGTGTTTCAGAGATATTGTGGTATTTTTAAAGATTCCGAAGAGATTTTAAAGATTTCAAAGAATTTGAATTATTCAAGGGTATTTGAAAACTCTTAGATTTTTCAATCGATTTCAAACTAAAGGGATTTTGTAGGGCCTTAAATATTTCATGTAATTTTTAAAGATTTCAAGAAATCTTAAATAGAATAAAAAGCTTTGAAGGGATAATAACAGACATCGAAGAATTTAAAATAGTTGAGGGTATTTTGGAAGACTTCAAGGATTTTTCAATAGATTTCAATAAATTGAAAGATTTTAAAGGATTTCAGAGATGTTGTGGTATTTTCGAAAATTCCGAGGAATTTCAAAAAGATTCTAAGGGGTATCAAAAGATTTCAAAGTATTTGAAATATTTTAGGGTATTTGAAAACTCCCATATTTTTCAATCGATTTCAAATTGAAGAGATTTTTGAGAATTTCAAAGATTTCATGGTATTTTTAAAGATTCCAAGGAATTTTAAATAGAATAAAAATATTTTAAGGGTTATCAAAAGATTTCAAAAAATTTAAAATAGTCAAGGGCAATTTAAAAGACTTCAAGGATTTTTCAATAGATTTCTATAAATTGAAATATTTTAAAGAATTTCAGAGATTTTGTGGTATTTTCAAAAATTCCGAGGAATTTCAAAGAAATTTTGAAGATTTCAACAGATATTAAAAGATTTTAAAGAATTTGAAAAATATAAGGGAATTTTAAAAGTCCGAAATTTTTCAATCGATTTCAAATTAAAAGGTTTTTGGAGGGCTTTAAAAATTGTTTGGTATTTTTAAAGATTCTAAGGAATTTTAAATAGAATAAGAATATTTTAAGGGTTATCAAATCAAATCAAAAGATTTCAAAAAATTTAAAATAGTTAAGAGCATTTTAAAAGACTTCAAGGATTTATCAATAGATTTTAATACATTGAAGGACTTTGAAGGATTTCACAGATGTTGTGATATTTTTAAAGATTCCGAGGAATTTCAAAGAGGTTTTAAAGATTTCAAGGGATATCAAAAGATTTCAAAGAATTTGAATTATTTAAGGGTATTTTTAAACTCCAAGATTTTTCAATCGATTTCAAACTAAAGGGATTTTGGAGGGCCTCAAAGATTTTATGGTATTTTTAAAGATTCCAAGGAATCCTAAATAGAATAAAAAACTTTGAAGGGATGTTAACAGATTTCAAAGAATTTGAACAGTTAAGGGTATTTGAAAGACTTCAAAGATTTTTCAATAGATTTTAATAAATTGAAAGATTTTAATGGATTTCAGAGATGTTGTGGTATTTTCCAAAATTCTGAGGAATTTCAAAGAGATTATAAGGGATATCAAAAGATTTCAAAGTATTTGAAATAGTTCAGGGTATTTTAAAACTCTGAGATTTTTCAATCGATTTCAAATTAAAGAAATTTTTGAGGATTTCAAAGATTTTATGGTATCTTTGAAGATTTCGAAGAATCTTGAAGAGAAAAAAAAAGATTTTAAGGGATATTAACAGATTTCAAAGAAGTTAAAATAGTTAAGGGTATTTTGAAAGACTTCAAGGATTTTTCAATAGATTTCAATGAATTGAAGGACTTTGAAGCATTTCATAGATGTTGTGATATTTTTAAAGATTCCGAGACATTTCAAAGAGATTTTAAATATTTCAAGGGATATTAACAGATTTTAAAGAATTTAGAATAGTTAAGGGTATTTTGAAAGACTTCAAAGATTTTTCCATAGATTTTAATAAATTGAAAGATTTTAATGGATTTCAGAGATGTTGTGTTATTTTCCAAAATTCTGAGGTATTTCAAAGAGATTATAAGGGATATCAAAAGATTTCAAAGTATTTGAAATAGTTTAGGGTATTTTAAAACTCTGAGATTTTTCAATCGATTTCAAACTAAAGGGACTTTTGAGGCTTTCAAAGATTTTATGGTATTTTTAAAGATTTCAAGGAATCTTAAAGAGAATAAAAAGCTTTTAAGGGATGTTAACAGATTTCAAAGAAATTGAAATAGTTAACAGTATTTTAAAAGACTTCAAGGATTTTTCAATAGATTTCAATAAACTGAAGGACTTTAGAGGATTTCACATATGTTGTGATATTTTTAAAGATTCCGAGGAATTTCACAGAGATTTTGAAGATTTCCAGGGATATTGAAAGATTTCAAAGAATTTGAATTATTGAAGGGTATTTTAAAACTCGAAGATTTTTCAATCGATTTCAAACTAAAGGGATTTTGGAGGGCCTTAAAGATTTTATGGTATTTTTAGAAATTCCAACGAATCTTAAATAGAATAAAAAGCTTTGAAGGGATGTTAACAGATTTCAAAGCATTTAAAATAGTTAAGGTTATTTGGAAAGTCCTCAAGGATTTTGCAATAGATTTCAATAAGTTGAAAGATTTTAAAGGATTTCAGAGATGTTATGGTATTTTCCACAATTCTGAGGAATTTCAAAGAGATTTCATGGGACACCAAAAAATTTCAAAGTATTTGAAATATTTCACGGAATTTTAAAACTCATCCAAGATTTTTCAATCGATTTCAAATTAAAGAGATTTTTGAGGATTTCAAAGATTTTATGGTATTTTGAAAGATTTCGAGGAATTGCAAAGAGATTTTAAAGATTTCAATGGATATTAAAAGATTTCAAAGAATTTGACATGTATAAGGGAATTTAAAAACTCTAAGATTTTTCAATCGATTTCAAATTAGAGAGTTTTTTGAGGATTTCAAAGATTTTCTGGTATTTTCAAAGATTTCGAGGAATTTTGAAGAGAAAAAAAGGATTTTAAGGGATATTAACAGATTTCAAAGAATTAAAAATAGTTAAGTGTATTTTAAAAGAATCCAAGGATTTTTCAATAGATTTCAATAAATTTAAAGATTTTAAAGGAATTCAGAGGTGTTGTGGAATTTCCGAAAATTCCGAGAAATTTAAGAGATTTTAAGGGATATCAAAAGATTTCAAAGTATTTGAAATATTTAAGGGTATTTTAAACCTCCCAGATTTTTCAATCGATTTCAGATTAAAGAGATTTTGGAGAATTTCAAAGATTTCCTGGTATTTTAAAGATTCCAAGGAATTTTAAATAGAATAAAAATATTTTAAGGGTTATCAAAAGATTTCAAAAAATTTAAAATAGTTAAGAGCATTTTAAAAGACTTCAAGGATTTTTCAATAGATTTGAATACATTGAAGGACTTTGAAGGATTTCACAGATGTTGTGATACTTTTAAAGATTCCGAGGAATTTCAAAGAGTTTTTAAAGATTTCAAGGGATATCAAAAGATTTCAAAGAATTTGAATTATTCAAGGGTATTTTTAAACTCCAAGATTTTTCAATCGATTTCAGATTAAAGAGATTTTGGAGAATTTCAAAGATTTCATAGTATTTTTAAAGATTTCGAGCAATCTTAAAGAGAATAAAAAGATTTCAAAGGATATCAAAAGATTTCATACAATTTAAAATAGTTGAGTGTATTTTAAAAGACTTAAAGGATTTTTCAATAGATTTCATTAAATTGAAGGATTTTAATGGATTTCAGAGATGTCGTGGTATTTTCAAAGATTCCGAGGAATTTCAAAGAGATTTTAAAGATTTCAAGGGGTATCAAAAGATCTCAAAATATTTCAAATATTTAAGGGTATTTTAAAACTCCAAGATTTTTCAATCGATTTCAAATTAGAGAGATTTTGAAAAATTTCAAAGATTTCATAATATTTTTAAAGATTTCGAGGAATCTCAAAAAGTATAGAAAGATTGTGAGGGATACCAAAGATTTCAGAGAATTTAAAATAGTTAAGAGTATTTTGAAACTTTAAGATTTTCCAATAGATCAATAATTTGAAGGTATTTTAAAGGATTTCAAAAATTTCATAGCAGATCAAAAAATTGTAAAGAATTTGAAATATTTAAGGGTATTTCAATACTCCAAGATTTTGCATATTTTACTTTATAATTTTTTTAAGTTTTCAAGGTCATGTTGAAAATCAGACGTTTTCAACTGCGCATGTACCGAAAAGCGCGGTACTATTTCAAATTATATAATATACACTTTCAATATTACGGTGGAAAATTCATCTTCTCTGTTAAAAATTCATCTATTTTAGTAGAAAATTCATCTTGTTGGGTGAAGATTTGAAAATTGATCTTTTTTGTTAAGAATGATTTTTTTTCTTATTTAGAATTAATTTTTTTAAATGGTAATGTAACTGTTCCATTTTATGTCGAAAATTTATCTTTTTTGATAGAAATTTAATCTTCTTGGTTGAAAATTATATTATTTCGTTGAAAATTTACTTTCATTTGATTGAAAATTCCTTTTTTCCCTGAAAATTCAACTATTCTATTTTTAGTTGAAAATTTATCCGTTTTCGGTGAAAATCTAACTGTTTCGTTGAAAATTCGTTTGTTCCTTGGTTAAAAATTTATTATACATACTAACTGAAAATTATCTCACTTTATTTTTGGAAGAAAATATATATTTTTAGTTTAAAATGCATGTATTTGGTTGAAAAATGAATTTTTTTTAGTTGAAGATTCATCATTTTAGTTGGAAATTCACTTGAACGATTCAATTTTCTGTCGAAAGTTCAACTTTTCTGATAAAAACGTAATCTTTTTCGTTAAAAAATTATCTGTTTAGTAAAAAAATTGTTCTCTTCAACAAATTTTTAATATGTAAGTGAAATTATTGAATTTTGATGCATAAATAACAATTGAAGAATTATCAATTTGGAAAAAATTTGAATTTGAGATATATTTACCAGTTTTGAGCTCAATTTTGACGAGATCCAAACTTAATTTAAAACTGAAAAAGATTTCGAAAAATAAACCCCTAAATATACATTTTTGAAGATTTCGAAATTAAATTTTAAAGCTTCTTATTAATCTTTAAAGATTTCAAAAAAAAAAAAATGTAATTTCTTAACTCTGCTGGAAAAATTTTAAATGATTTTTTATTTTGAAAAATTAATTTTAAGAGAATATTTAAGAACATTTAAAATTGTTTACAAATGATAAATACCAATTGAACTATTATTATTGATTTGAAAAATAATCGAGTAAGTTCAAAATCTATTTAGAAGTTTTGAAAAGATTCCAAAATAATTTGAAACGTGAAAAGATTTCAAAACATTTAAAACACAATGTAAATTTTGAAGATTTCGAACACAAAATTTATAAGTTTTTTAAGAATTTTAAAAGGTTTTAAATGAATAAAAAATTTGTATCCAAATTTCTCGAAGAACTAACAATAATTTTTTTTTTAATTAATTTAAAAAGAATATTCAATAATATTTCCAAAAATTTTAAAAGGATAATAAAATTGTTATTAGATTACTGGAAAATTTAAAAATAATTTTTTTTTAACAAATTTTAATGCATCAATTAATGTTTTTAATTTAAAAATGCTTAAAATTACTCTAAACATCTAGAACAGTAAAATTTAACCAAAAAATAGGAATTTTCAACCAAAAAAAATAAATTAAAAAAAAAATAATAATTAAGCTTTCAGTTGAAAAACTTAATTTTCAACAAAATAATTAAATTAGCAGCAAAAGAGATGAATTTTTAAAAGAATGTTAATTTGCACCTAAATAGTTGAATTTGTAACTAAAATAATTGAATCTTTAAAAACAAAAAAATAAATTCTTTAGAAAGTAGTTCAACTTGAAACCAACTAGTTGAATTTTCAACTAACAAAAAATTATTTTTTAACCTACAAGATTAATTTTCTACCAAGAAAGAGGAATTTGAAACAAAATACATAGAATTTGAGCAAAATAGTTGAATTTCCTTTCACGAATTTTCAACAAAATAGTTAAATTTTTAACTAAAAAAGATAAGTTTTCAACCAAACATGTAATAGTTAAATTTTTAGTTCACAAAATTAATGTTCAACAAAAAAATAAATTTTCAACTAAACAGTCAAATCTACAACCAAAGAAATGAAGTTTTAACTAAAATGATGAATGTTCAACAAAAAAAGAAATTAATTTTTAACAAAGGAGTGCAACATCCAACCAAGAAGTTGAATTTTCAAAATTTGAAACTGATTCGGTTCGTTTATTGTCAAGATTTCCTTAACAAATTGAGCATCCCAGACTTAAAATTAAAATTATTAAAATTCGTGGAAAAATTAAAAAATTACTTTTTCACCAAAAAAGTGAATTTGCAACAATATAGTTGAATTTGCAACCAAAAATCACATTTAAACGTAATTGTTCAATTTTTTACAAAATAAATTAATTTTTCATCGATTAGTTGAATTTTCAAACAAAAGGAATAATTTTCAACAAAGAAGATTAATTTTCTACCAAAAAAGGCGAATTTTGAACGAAATTAATGCATTTTCAATCCAAACAAGATGAACTTTCAATCAAAAACGACGAATTTTGAGAAAAAAAAATTTCAACCCAATTGAATTAAAAAAAATCTGCCCGCTTTGCGGGCACATTCTCATGGCGCGCTTCGCGCGCGGCTCGCTTCGCTCGCAAGTTTCAGCGCGCCTAGGGCGCGCGACTGTTGGATCTCGCGCTTCGCGCTCGATCATATATTTATCTCGCGCTTCGCGCTCGATTATGTATTCACCTCGCGCTACGCGCTCGGGCGTATTTGCATCGCGCTTTACGCTAGGCTCCTCTAGATTTTTGAACTTCGTGTTCGACTTCGATGAAAAGAAAAAGTTTGTTTGCAAATATTATAAAATTATCAAAACCTCTACATATTAAGTGATTGTTAAATTTTCTTTTATTTTAGACTGAAAAGGAACTTTATTTACTCAAGGTTCTATCGACCTTAAGGAACACATTCTCATCCAGACACTCGCGCTTCGCGCTCGATATTTGATTTGAAAATCATTTGAACCGTATGATAGAAACAAAAAAGTTGGAGCGCACTTACGGCGTGCGATTTGGTAAATACACTGAGCGCGCACTTTGTGCTTCGTGTTATATGTTCTTCATATACAAATTACTAAATTTGTATTTGATTTCAAATGAAAAGTAATGATATAATTGAGGCGACAAATTTTATTAGTTGACATTTTATTTTAGCTTGTGCCGTTTATCAAAAAAGTTAATTTTTTCATTTTGAATATATTCTTACCACAAAAATTGATTACGGGTGTGTAAGTCTTTTTTGAATGCACAATTTTTGTTCATTTATATGTTTTCGTACCTTGCATTGTTTTTTCAAAACTTTGATTTTTTTTACTGTCAATGTTATTTTCACGAATAAAACAAAAACCACGCATCCTATCGAAACATGAGTCACAATAAATTTGTACCTCTTCCATGGATGAACAAATTTTGTTTCGGTCATTTTTTCGTAGCTGGTAATATTCGTCTGAAAATTTGATTTTTCTATTTTCAATGCTGTTTTTTACGAATAAAACAAAAACTACATGTCATATCAAAAAGTGAATGATAAGAAATTTGTAGATCTTTTTTAGGTGCACAATTTTGGTGGGATGATCTTTTCTGGTATCTTGCATAGTTTTACAGCAAAATGGCTTTTTTGATTTTTCATTAATTTTTTGTGCGATCAAAATTTGAATTTTTTATTTTTCGAAAAATTCAAAAAGTTGTCATGAAAATATTATAGGGTGTTCAGGAATCAACGTTTTTCTCCTCTTGACTTTTTTTCATATCGTGCGTTTTTCGGCTTAAAATGTTCATTTTCGTTTGTTTTTTGGAATTTTGAAAATGCTATAACTCCAGTAATTTTTTTTTTATCACGAAAAGTCATAAGAATATTTTGTTCGTCATTTTACGTACTACTAATAACCGTACATAGAATTTTCAAATCTTCCAAAAAAGTGGTCTCAAAAATTTTCAAAATGTGCTCACTTTTTGGATTTTCATCCAAAATAGCTGGTTAACGAACTCGTTCTCTATTTTTCGGCCATAAAAAAGTGTGCCAAAGCTCAATCAAATCTGATCATTTTTTCGAAAGTTATCGTGGCTACAGACAGACAGACAGACAGACAGACAGACAGACAGACAGACAGACAGACTACAGACTACAGACAGACAGACACCTTCGTAAAAATCGTTTTTTCTGACTCAGGAGGTCTCAAAACGTGGACATTTGATGAAAACCGACTATGTCAAATTTTACATAAAACCAATACCTTCTCATTAGAATGAGAATGTAAAAAAGAATTATTCATGAACCAAAAAAATTTTTAACACCGGAATTAAATTTCTAACAAAATAGTTGAATTTTCAACACAATTAAATTTAAATCAAAATTTAAATTTAAATCTTCAATACAAAAAATAATAATTTTTGAGAAAGAAGTTCATTAAAGTACTTGAATTTTATTTCGAAAAAGATTTATTTTTCACGAAAAATATAATACTTCATATTTGAATTTGAAAAAAAAAGATTTCAATTTTCATTTAAAAACAGTCGAATTTATCTAAAAAATAAAGTCTCAACAAAAAATGTAATATTTGATATTTCAAGAAAAAAAAATGTTAATTTTAATTCAAAAACAGTTGAATTCAACCAAAGAACATGAACTTTCAGGAAACTGGTTGAATCCTCAACCGAATCAGATTCACTTATGAACAAAAAGTTGAATTTTTAGTCAGCAAAGATGAATTTTTTAACAACATACATGAATTTTCAAATCAGAAAGACAAATGCTCTAAAAATAGTTGAATTTTTAAACAATTAATTTACAACGAAAAAAGTTAAATTTGAAGTTAGAAATATTGATTTTCAACCAAAAAAAGAAAGAATGTTTCACAAAAAAGATACATTTTTAAGCACAAAGTTAAATCTTCAACTAATAAAATGAACTTTTAACAAAGTAGTTAATATTTCTACAAAAAAGACAAATTTACTGAAAGTAGATCAATTTCTAGTCACAATAATGAAATAGATCAATTTTCTGTTCAACCATGCAGTCAAGAAAATTAATTTTCTTCAAAAAAAGACAAATGTACAAATTATAGTATGGATTCATATTTTGTGTATATATTAGAAACAATTTTCACTGAAACACAAACTGCCAAAAATAAGACTTATCGCCAAAAACTGGCAAAACCCAAAGATTTTTTTGTTGTTCTATGGAAAATACGTGATAAATTCTATGGGGCTAGGGAAACCCCTAAATTTTAATTTTCGCAAAACTGAAAAATATATCTATATATTTTTTTTGGCTCAGTTCAATTTGTGACTGACGTATAGGAATTTTTTTGGACCACCCTAAAGCAAATCGCTTTGAATTTTTCATACTTGTTTGTTCAATCGTAAAAGTAAATAATTCCAGACTGTCCATCTGACTGACTATAATTGAATAGACGATTGATTGGCAGATTGTCTCAGGCGATAAGGAACTGTAGATTAATCCATTAGACGTTCTTAAAATGAGTCTCAAGATTTGAAATCTGGTTGACCAAATAGATGATTAGAAAAATGAATCACGAGTTGGGGTGTCCGGTTCTCCCAATTGAATAGGACAGGAATGTTTGACAGCCGTTTTTCAATGATCACTCCGAGTCAGTTTATCGATCTCGGAGATCTGGAGATACCCTCTCTGAAGCATCCCCGCGCAGTTCAATAATAATCTCGCCCAAGAGCCATTTCTCTTTTTTTCTTCTTCTATCTCTTCACTCCCATTCAAGTGAAGTTATCTCACCTCATCTTCTCGAATCTGCAGTCACCACTTTCCCACTCTCTATTCTGCTGATTCCATAGATTCTACTATTTCTCCGCTAAACAAAAATTAAGACACTTCTATCCTATCCTAACCATTCGGTCCGACTTGCCCCCCCCCCCCTCTATAGCTGCCCCTACTCTTAATCCCCTCCCCTAACTTATCACCCTCCTTACTTGTTCCTTTTAACTTCTCCTTCTCCTTCTACCCCACCCCTATACCTGCTTCCCTCTCCCGCTACCCTTTCATCATCACTTCTCCCTAACTTATAAGACTCCCCCTCTCTCTTCAACCATACTATCGTATGTTGTCCGATCCGATTTTACACCCACATCTTCTTCACCCAAGTAACTATCTCCTCCCCTTTGTTCTTTTTACTTATCCTACTCGCACTCCCTGCCCCTTCCCTATGTCCGCTTCCTTCTCCCACTTTCTCTTCACCCTTACTTTTTCCATAATACTTCCGCTCCCCTGACCTGGTTTTCTCCTATCATTTGCATCAACACTATTTGACACTTTTTTGAGCGACGCATCTATTTTGACTACAAAAGAAGGGTTTCGGAGTATTCCCATCACTCTCCTCTCCTCTCCTCTCCTCTCCTCTCCTCTCCTCTCCTCTCCTCTCCTCTCCTCTCCTCTCCTCTCCTCTCCTCTCCTCTCGTCACCCTTTTCCCGTACCCTTTCCTCACTTCCCCTCTCCTACCATTGTTTCTCCCTCTCCCTTGCCCTTTCCACACCTATGTCTTCTCTCAATTTTCTCATAATTTGTCGCTAATGAGAAACGCTAGAAATATACGCTAGAATATACACTTTAAATTTAAAATAGTCAAAACCGACTCATTCTGAGTCAATTTTGACAGATTCGAATAACGTGTATTCAACAATCTTTTATTTTCAATGATCAAATCAATCATTTCTAATGATCTAATCTAAGGTTTTTACAGATGAATAAGTCGATTTGGATGATCTACTCCGTTATGTCTATTGACTGAATCAATAATTTTGAATTATTTAAACTGTAACTATCACTGATTTAATAATTAATTTTGAATGGTATGAACAGTAGCTTTCACTGATTAAACTAGTCATTTAATTTAAAAATAATTTAACTATTTTATTATAGCAATATTGACTCAATTATATTTTTAAACGACTGTTTTTTTAGTAAAAATGCCTGATTGTCTAGTCAAAGCATGCTTGATTAATTTAATCAGTCAAATCAAAGTTGAAAACGTCCGAAATCGAATAATTTCAAACTCACGGGACAAAAAATGAACAAATATCTAATCCTACTGTTTCAAAGTATAATTTCCAGTGAAAGCCTTAATTGTATCGATATATTTTCAATTCATTATCGTCCTACAATTAATTATCTTAAATTGAAAGATTTTCTCAAATCAAGAATTTTATTTAATCACATTGAAGAGAAAAAGATATTAAATCAGAAACGTTCATAATTGAGAAAGCTTAGATATAAGCAATTTTAATATAAATAAATTCTTAGTTTAACAATATTTTCTGTAAATAGCTTCAGGAATAAACAATACTAAATGAAAACATTCGTATTTTATAAACTTGAAATTTTCAATTTTTAAAGTTTTCTGTTTTGAAAATAGTTCAAATTAGAAATCTTTTTATTAATAATCATTGAAACAGAAATTTCATTTTTTACGATTTAATCTAAAAATACGCATCCTAATGTGAGGTGGTTTCAAGTAAATTTTTATATATAATTTTGGCGAACAATTTTGTTAATTAAAATGTTATTGTAGCTTGTATCCTTTTTCCAAAAACTTAATTTTTGTAATTTTCAATACATTTTTATAACAAGAGTTTATAGCAAATTTTTAGATATTTTTTCGTTGGAAAACGTTTGTGTTTTCATTTTTTTCGTCTCTTGTGTGGTTTTTTCAAAATGTTTCTTTATTTTTAATCGTATTTTTTGCGATTAAAAGAAAATTCACTTGTCCTATCTAAAAGTTATTAATAACAAATTTTTAGATCCTTTTTGGGTGAACAACTCTTGTCTATTTTTTTTTTTTTTTCGTTGTTTGTGTCGTTTTTAAAAAAATTTTAGTTTTTTATTTTGAATGTTATTTTTTACGATTAAAACAAACATGACACGTCCTATCAAGGAATTATTGATGCCAAATTTGGATGAGTTTTCACTCTTTTTTGGAAGAGCAACTTTTGTCTATTCATTTTTTTTCATAGCTTGTGTCGTTTGTCCAAAAATTAATTTTTTAATTTTGTTGTTTACAAATAAACTACAAGTCCTATCAAAAAATGATTTATAACAAATTTGTAGATCTTTTGTGGGTGAACAACTTTTGGAAATTATTTTTTTCCGTGCCTTGTGTTGTTTTTCCAAAAACTTAATTTTTTCATTTTTAATGTGGTTTTTTACAAATAAAACAAAAGCTTCGTGTCCTATGAGAAAATGATCAGAAAGAAAGTAGAACTTTTTTGGGTGCACAATTTTTCTTCATTCGTTTTTTTTCGTATCTTGCACAGTTTGACCGCAAAATGGAATTTTTGATTTTTCATCATTTGTTGTGCGATCAAATTCGAATTTTCGATTTTTCAAGAAAATTCAAAAACTTGTTCTGATAATCTTGTAGGGCTTAAAAAAATCAACCTCACAAGATGTGAAAATGACAAATAACAGCTTTATCTTAAAATTACCTAAAAATTACTCCAGATTGACAGAACCTTTCAAAATTTTAAAATTCAAATACTTCAATTTCCAAAAACCTTTTAAATTAAAACTATGCTTTTTTTAAAAAAGTTTATAAAGAAATATTCTGGGTTTTCTATTTCTAGAGTGGTATAACATTTTATTAAATGTTTTTTTAATTTTTTAATATAATAATCTGGAATATATTATGGTCTAATAGTTTTGACTTTCCCAGCATATTGAGAAGGTATGTAATTTTCTAGACAATTATAGCCTGTTTTCAAATAATCTGGAATCTTTTAAATATTTTCAAATATCTTTTAATTTTCTAGAATTGTTTAGAATTCTATTGAAGGTTCTCTTTTATTAAATATAATATTCTTGAATATTTTATGTTGTGATATCCCTGACTTCTCTAGAATATTCGAGAATATTACAGAATGTTCCGAAATGTACTGTCATTGTATTTAAATAAAATATTTTGGATTTTTCTATGATAAAAAATTTATTAAAGATTCCTTTTTTCTGGAAAACGCTGCAAATTCACTTCCTGAATATATGTTTTTTTTTTCAAATGAAATAATACGAGACATATTTTACCATTTTAAAAAATGATCATTTTTTGAAAATTATTAGTATTTGAATGATAACGGTTGTTTCCAAAAAAGGCAAATTTTTTAGACGTTATTTTAGCCAATCATCGAGGTTCGAGAATAATGTATAGAATTCCTGAAAATAAAAACGAGAATCCAACGATCAAATTTGGACCACCACCATTAAATGCTTCCATTGTAAATAGGAAAAAAAATTTCTTAACAAAAAAAATTTCTTAAAAAAAAATTTCTGAAAAAAAAATTTCTTAAAAAAAAAAATTTTCTTCCACACTGAGCGAAGAATTCCCGTGTAGTTCGGGTTTACACCCCAATAGTTCGGGTGGTTTATCTTTTTTTTTGTTTCACACGAAGGTTTGGTGCGCTTGCACTACTGAGACGTGCGATCACCCGAACCATTCGGGTGCTCAACCGAAACAGCAGCAACCGAAGTGGTGGGGAGCCCGCCCCAATACTTGGGGAGCTTACACGAATGATTCAGGAGATTCGAGTCGTGAACCGCGTTGGATGTTGCGCGTTCGACGTTTGCGCATATTCGCTAATGGCCGCAGCTGATGAACATCAGGTTCTTCCCGAATGTCACTCTTTCTAGGTTATGTCGAATTTATTGTTCATCACTCATATTTATACTAACGGAGCATTCTAAGATTAGGTAAATCACATAATTGAAAACTAGATAATGTACATGTAGTGCTTTAGGACAGGGGTGAACTGTAATCATCAACGTGTAAGATTTTTAATTGATTCCAGTTATATAACGACCTTAATCATTCGTGCCACTAGCCGAATCATTCGTGCAAGCTCCCCAAATATTGGGGCGGGCCCCCCACCACTTCGGTTGCTGCTGTTTCGGTTGAGCACCCGAATGGTTCGGGTGATCGCACGTCTCAGTAGTGCAAGCGCACCAAACCTTCGTGTGAAACAAAAAAAAAGAGAAACCACCCGAACTATTGGGGTGTAAACCCGAACTACACGGGAATTCTTCGCTCAGTGCAGACAAAAATAAAAAAGAGGAAAGAAAAACGAGAAGGCAACCGATCAAATCCCCTTCTTTCTTTTTTTTATTATTTAAAAATAAATTAATTAATAAAAAAAAAGAGAAGGAAGGCGATTTGGTTGGTTGCCTTCTCATTTTTCTTTCCTTTTTTTATTTTTGTCTGGAAGGAAATTTTTTCTTTAAGAAATTTTTTTTTTTTTTTAATTTTTTTTTTTTTTTAAGAAAATTTTTTTTTTCTAAGAAATTTTTTTTTTAAATTTTTTTTCTATTTACAATGGGAGCATTTAATGGTGGTTGTCCAAATTTGGTCGTTGGATTTGATTTAAATCTAATTTGAAATTCTTCAATTTTCGTTCGAAAATACTTCTAAAGGGAAAGTGAAGATATAATGGCATTCGCAATCAATTGCTAAAAATTTGTGGCATTATTTGCATTTGAAAAAAAAAAGTAAAATACTGTCATCGCTAAAAAAAATGTCAACTCTCAATAATATTGAGAGTCCATGCCCTGCATTTTTTTTATCATTCATTTGAACCTTCATAACTTCATGGTCATAGAGTCGGCTCCCTCTGTCCCTTTATTCGTCTTTCTTTCAGAGTCACTCAACACATGATGATCCTGGAAGATGCTGACGAACCAAAACTGAAAAAAGTCTCTAATGCCGTACTATTGTGCCCCTAGTTAGCGCTTGGCCCCAGGACCGCCCACGGGCAAACCTGGCTGGCACACGGCCCCTACCTTCATGATTCATTTTTATTTCCTCGAAAGTTTTGATTGATCGGAAATTAGAGACTAAATACCACCCGAGGCCACGACACGTCCGAATGAAGATCGTAATCGCCCCCCGGATTCCTTACACGGTTCGTGAAACCAACTCCTCCTCATCCTCCTCTTTTTCCTTCTTCCTCTTTGGCTTAGTACCTTTTTTTTTGTTTCTGTTTTTTCATCTTCATCCGCTTGATGTTCTGGGTCTTCTTCCGTTTAACCGCAACCGACCCGCTGAATAGAGGAGAGGCAACCTTTTACCTCGCGCTTTTAAGGACGATGCGTTAGTCTCGATTACCCATAAATCAGTGGATAGGGTTGAGGTCAGACTAAAAGCATCGGCGGCAGTCCTGCCATTCTCGAAATCATTCGCTCTGGCATTGAGTAACGGCGACCTTGAATTTTAAAACTGAATGGATTTAATTGCTTGATGCGTGAGGGTTGGTGCCTTCGTATTTTATTTGAGGTAGCGTTGAGTTTAGATATGTAGAAGAGGAGGTCCAAATTACAAGAGCCAAAGAATAGTTGAGAAATGTGGAAAAAACCGCAAGTTTCTGAGTGAATTCTTGAGAAATTCGGCAAATTAGGCGCTGCGTCGGTTATTTCTCCCCTACTCCCCATTCTTTTGACACTTCCCCTCCCGTAATTTACCTCTCCTCACTTCCCACCAACCTCTCAATATCCTTCTCCTACTTCCGCTCTCCCCCTTATTTCACCGTCCTACCTCTCACTTCCCCTACTACTGCCCACTTCCCTTCTCCTACTTCCGCTCATCCCCTTACTTCACCGTCCTACCCCACCTCATACTTCTTCTACTTCCCCTGCCCTACAATTATACCCCTGATCAAGCTTTCCCTTGCTACCTCTCCCTTCAACCCCTCCTCCTACTACCCTCACTTCTCTACACCGTACTTACCCTCACTCAACCTCACTTTCTCTACTTTCCATAATTCCCCAACTTCGCTCCACCTACTCCATCCCCGTCACTTGTTAATATTTGTTGACTATCATTCTGACCTCTCCCTACTCTCCCCTTCTATCCTGTCCTATCATATCTTGTCCTATCCGATCCGGTTCTATCTGATCCTATTATCCCATACCTTTCCTACTCCCGCACCCATCCCTTCACATATTGCTCCTTCTTTTCCCTCCCTTGCGCCATACATTCTATCCTTTCTCTCCACTATTCCTACCAAACAATACTTCCTCCACTATATTTTCCCTCGTCACCCATACTTTTATCCCCGTATTTCCTTATTTCCCTCCCCTTAAATCATTTTTTTCCACTCACTTCCCCGCACTACAAAGCAAAATTGATGAATTTAGGAAAAATCAGCAACATTCTAATTTAATTCTTGAAAAAGATAATAGGAGAGAATAAAAAATCGTGTGAACAATTATGTCGAAACGTTGAAAAATTGAGAAAAAAACCACAACTTCAGGGATTAAAATTTTTGTTTGCAAAAGGCAGGAAAATTTTAAATTTTTAAATTAAACTTCGAAATTGTTTTATTCCGTTTATAAAAAATTCTATTTTGGAAGACATAAATGGTGGTCTTTCAATAATAATGGCAATGAAGAATACAATTTTTTTTAGGAAGAGTTATCCTTTTTGGTTAAAAATTCAACTGTCTTGTTGAAAATTCCTCTTTTTGGGTTGACAATTCAATTATTCGTTTGAAAGTTAAAACACTTTGTTGAAAAATTATTTTTCTGTCATAAATTGATCATTTGAATGGAAAATTCATTTCTTTGTTTTAAAAAGAATTCTTCAAATTGAAAATCAATTTTTTTAATGAAAATGTTACTATTTCCAAGTGAAATAGGTAAATTTTCAACGAAAAATGAAAAAGTTAAATTTTCAATGAAAAAAAGTTAATTGGCAATCAAACAAAAAACAATTCTTCAACAATATACTTACAGTTTCAATCAAAGAAATGAATTTCCTAGAAAAAGCTGAATTTTCAGCTGTAAAAGACCAATTTTCAAACAATTACATGAATTTTAAAACAAACAAGATTAATTTTTAACAAAAAATGGAACAGTTAAATTTTCAGTCAAGAAAATGTATTTAAAAAAAAAATTCAACAAAATAGTTGAAAACTATTCGAATGAGCTATGTAGATTACTTCCAAATTAACTGGATTACAAGTGATGACAAAAAAAACCGTTTTTCTTGATATTGTTAAATTTTTACAACTTAGATTGATTTTTACCCAAACAATTTAATTTTTATCCCAAAAATATGAATTTTTAACTCAGAAGATTAATCTTCTACTAAAAATGGAATATTACGAATAATACCTTTTTTTTTATTTTTAAATAAAAAAATTATCTTTTTGTCAAATAAAATCGAATTCTTAGAAAAATAGTTCAATTTTCAAACAAAAAGATGAAATTTTAATTACATACAGGTAGCATATTAATATTTTCAACCAAAGAAAAGTATAGTTTTATTTTTGATTTGAAAAATTAATTTTTCAACAAAAATAACGAATTTGCAACAAAAGTTTAAATTTTTAACAGAAGAAATGAATTTTCAACTAAAACAATGCATGTCTAACCAAAAAATGAAGTTTTAAGATAGAAGTTTAATCTTGAGTCAAGTAGTTAAATTTTCAAGCAAGAATATTAATTTTCTACGAAGAAAAAAAAACAATTTTTAACAAAATACATACATTTTCAACTAGTAAAAGTTTAATAAAATAGAATAGTTGCATTTTCAGTTCAAAAAATTAATTTGCACCTTAATAAAAACGAATTTTGAACAGAGCAGGTAGATTTTTCATCAAAATAGATCAATTTTCAATTAAAGAGATGAATTTCCAAGAAAAAATATTAATTTTCTAGCAAAAAGGCGAATTTTCAATAAATATATAAACTTTCAACCAAATAGTTGAATTTTGAACAAAATAGTTTATTTTTCAACCAAAAAGATGAATTTTCAAGCTATAATCTTAATTTTCTACAAAGAGAATGAAATTTCAACAAAATATGTTAATTTGCAACTGAAAAAGATAAATTTTTGCCAAAAATGAAGCAGTTGAATTTTGAGTTTGGAAAAATCAATTTTTACTTTAAAAAAAAAAGTTCAACAATTTATTTAAATATTCAACAAAATAATTCTCAACCAAAATCAAGAATCTTCAACCAGAAAAATGAATTTTCAACAAAATAGTTTAATTTTAACCTGAATAGACAAATTTATATCTAAACAGTTGAATTAAAAAAAAATATTATTTTTCAACAAAGCTGTTTTTAATAAGTAATGATTTCAAGAAAATAGTTTATTTTACAACGAAAAAGATGAATCTTTAAGCTTTAATCTTAATTTTCTACAAAGAGAATGAATTTTTAAGAAAATATTTCAATTTGCAACTAAGAAGTTTTCACCAAAAATGAAACAGTTGGATTTTCAGTTAGAAAAATTAATTTTTAATAAAAAAAAACAAATGCTCAAAAATTTATTTAAATATTCAACAAAATAATTTTCGACTACAATCAAGAATCTTCAAAAAGAAAAATGAATTTTCAACAAAATAGTTTAATTTTAACCTGAATAGAC
>CAKNYM010051418.1:45117-58630 GCA_932195095.1 Andricus curvator | reverse complement strand
AATTTTCAACAAAATAGTTTAATTTTAACCTGAATAGACAAATTTACCTCAAAACAGTTGAATTTAAAAAAATTACTTTTCAACAAAACTGTTTTTAATAATTAATAATTTCAACAAAATAGTTTAGTTTTCAACTAAAAAGATAAATTTTTAAGCTATAATCTTAATTTTACACAAAGAAAACGAAATTGCAACAAGATATGTTAAGTTGCAACTGAGAAATATTTACCAAAAATGAAACAGTTGAATTTGCAGCTAAAAACATTAATTTTCAATAAAAAAAAGTTCAACAATTTATTTAAATATTCAACAAAATAATTTCGAACTAAAATCAAGAATCTTCAACCAGAAAAATGAATTGTCAACAAAAAAGGTTAATTTTAACCTAAATAGACGCAGTTCCGTTAAAACAGTACGATTTTCAAAAAAAAAAAAAAAAACTACTTCTTAACAAAATTGCAATATTTTCCTACAAGGTAGATAAATTATTTATCAAGAAATTGAAGTTTCAACCAAAAATGAGTTTTCAACCACATAGTTGAATTTATAACTGAAGAAGATAAATTTATAATGTAGAATAAAATAGTTACATTTTCAACCAAAAAAGTTCAATTTCCAACAAAAAATTGAACATTTTAATTTTCAGCCAAGAAAATCAATTTTCAAACAAAAAACCTCTCTGATGAGAGTGACATAATTAATAACTTATTAAAATAAATTGATACACTGATCAATAATCGATAAGTTACTGTTCAATATGTTAAAAAAAATAAAAAATGTTCTCAATAATCATCTGCATGATTATTCAAAGTATTTATTGATTTCAAATAGGCCCGCGCTTTTCGGTACATGCGCAGTTGAATACGTCAGCACATGCGCAGTTGAATACGTCGGCAGCCGTCTCTGGCCACCTATCGGATATCGACGAACTAAAAAGTGAATCCTCAAAAACTTTGCTATTGAATTAAGTGCGCGGTTCTTTCCCTCACAAATGGCTCACTTAGCCCCAGTTTACGGTAATTAATTATTATTCTAAAATGTTTAATTACCAAAGTAGGGGAGGCAGGAAAGGGCTGGAAGATGGAGTGAGGAAAGGGCAAATCTATGGGTTAAATGGCAATCGCGAGCGGGCATTGTGCTAGTCGCCTGGGGCGAAAGTACCTCCAAGGAGATCCACGAGCGACGAGCGAGCATGAGTGGTTGTTGGTTTATTAAGGTTATTGATGCGAGATCAGATCTACAGTCGGATTAGTTCATGGCTCTGATTCCGGTCTGCCCCGTCCCGTCCTACCTTCTTTTTTCTCATCATCTTCTTATTATCATTACCAGCATGCTCGTTCTTAACTGTCTTGTCAGATGGCGTGCAAAAAGTAAGAGTACGTGCTTACTTCATGTACAACTTTATAATCATTACTTTCTAGCAGAATCTTCATTCTTCAATCAGCGTCCATTAATGGATAGCATTTTTTAGGTACCGTCAAACGGGGTAATTTCGCTCATGTGGGGTAAATTCGGACATTCCTGAATTGGTAGTTTGAATCACTTAAGGTTGTTTTAACCAGAATGTGGAATCAGTTTGAGCCTTTACTGGTTTGAGATTTTGGTTGAAACCACCTTAAGTAATTTAAACTATCAATTTAGGAATACCCAAATTTACCCCACACGTCCGACAATTACCCCGCTTGACGGTGAGATTCCTCTTTCGAATTATTTTTTAAAATATGCTAACTGATACTGTTTGGGCTTTTGAAATTACTCTTTATACTATGTATACCATTAAGCCATTTCCCTTTCAGGGTAGGCGTGACACTACCCGATTCGAGTAGTGTTTCTAGGTTAGTTTCTTGTAGTAAATAACTACAAGTGTGGGCTCACCACACCCACGATGTGCCAACAGCACTCAGTTTTCTCGAATGGTCACCCATCCAAGCACTAACCGCGCCCAACGCTGCTTAACTTCAGTGATCTGACGAGAACTGGTTTTTTCAGCGTGGTATGGCTGTTGGCCATGTTGGCCACTATGATACGCAATATATGATTATTTGTATTATTTATTTTTTATAATTTAATGTTTTATATTACATGCATCCATTTAACTAATGTCAAGCGGGAGGTTTGACGCCGAGGATGATTGTAAGCATTCGATGGGTAGGATCAAACGTCTGCCCTGAAAATCGACTGTCGAAAAATCGGCTAAACTCTGAAGGCGGTTTTCTGCAGTTTACCTCTCCCCTGGCCAAACGTCAAGGGAAATTTTCAGAGGCCCATTTCCAGTGAAATGGAGTCATCTGGCGGTATATTTAGTCCTTCTCAAGGACTCAAATGATACTTTAGAAGCAAGGATGACTAGTGCATAGATCTATGTTTCACCGGGGTTTTAAAATAAAAAGGCATAGTCCAGAATCTTGTCTAAAATTCGTCATTTTTAGTAAAAATTAATATTCTTCGTTGAAAATTCCTAATTTTGGTTGAAAATTCCACTATTTTTTGAAAAATCAATCCACTTTTCAGGAAATTTAACAATTTTGTTAAAAAATCATATTTTTAATGAAAAATTCACTTCTGTTTTGAAATTGATCTTTTTTTGTTGAAAATTCATGTATTTTTACGAAAATTATTCTTTTTTGGTCAAAATTTCATATTCGTCATTGAAAATTGGTCTTCTTGAATTGGAAATTCCTTCTTTTGTTGGTGGAAAATTGATTTTTTCAATTGAAAATTTAACTATTCCAGTTTTTGTTAAAAATTTGTCTTTTTTTCTTGAAATTTTTTTGTTTGAAACTCATTTTCTTGCAAGAAAATTAAACTGTTCAATTTTTTGTTAAAAATTGATCTTGAAAATTCAAAATTGGTCTCTTTGGAATTATAATTCTACTATTTTGGTAGAAAATTTAACTACATTGTTGCAAATTTGTTTTTCTGCTGAAAAATCAATTTTTCTGAATGAAAATTTAATTATTCCATTCTCCGTTGCAAATTTATCTTCTTCACTAACGAATTTAATTACTTTAAAAAAAATTCAAGTGTCTGGTTGAAGATTCTTGATTTCAATTGAAAATTCTTTTGTTGAATATTCAACTATTTTCTTGGAAATTCATTTTTTCTGTTGAAAATTAATTTGTGTAACTGAAAATCTACCTATGTCATTTTCGTTGGAAATTTGTCTTTCTTAGTTGAAAATTAATGTATTTTGTTGAAAGTTCCCTTTTTTGGTAGAAAATGTTAATTCTTGGTTCAAAATCAATCTTTTTGTTGAAAATTTTGCTAAAAAACTTGACAACTTTGTTTAAAATACTTTTATTTTTTCATTGAAAAATAATTTCACTCAATTAAAAATGTAATTGTCCCATTTTTATTGTAAATTTGTCTTTTTCAGACCAAATTCAACTAATTGGTTGAAAATTTATTTATTCTGTTAAAAAAAAAAATGTTGTAAAAAATTAATCTTCTTGGATGAGAATCCAATTATTTGGTTAAAATATGAACTACTTTGGTAGAAATTTATTTTTTGCTTCAGATGCATTATGCTAGTTGAAAATTCATCTCTTTGGTTTTAAATTAAACAATTTTGTTGAAAACTTCATGTTTTTTTATTTTAAAAATGTATTTTTTCTAATTAAAAGTGTAACTATTCTATCTTTTGTTGAAATATTTTTTTTCATTTCAAGACTCTAACTTGTTGTTTGGAAATTCATATTTTCTGTAGAAATTAAATCTTCTTGATTGAAAATTGCACTATTTATGTAAAAATGAATCTTCTTTGTAGAAAATTCAACAATTTTGTTCTGAAGTTCAATACCAAGAACTCAATTTTCAATTAAATCGTTAAATTCTCAACCCAAAAGGACGATCTTTCAACATTACAGTTGAATTTAAAAAAAAAATTAATTTCTTCTTCTTGAAAATTAATATTCTTCGTGGGAAAAATCAACCGTACTGTTGAAAATTCATGTATTTTGTTTTTGGTTTGAAAATTCAACAATTTATAAGAAATTTTTTTCTAATCTCTTTTTTCTCTAATTTAACTATTTTGGTACAAAATAATTTTTTCTTTTGGTTAAGGTTTCAGAAATGTTATTGAAAATCCGTCTTTTCTGATTGAAAATTTAGTTGTAGATTCATCATTTTAGTTGAAAATTTTATTTGGGTTCAAATGAATTTTTTTGGGTAGAAAATTTTAATATTTTGGTAGAAAATCCAACTATTTGGTTGAAAATTATTTTTTTTTGTTGGAGATTCAACTCTTCAGTTGAAAATTCATCGCTTTTGGTTGAAAATTAAATTATTTTGTTTCAAATTTATTTTTTTGGTAGAAAATTAAAATATTTTGGTGGAAAATTGAGCTGTTTCGTTAAAAATGAACTTTTTTTTTTGAAAATTCATATTTCCGGTTTTTGAATTCAACTCTATTGTTGAAAAGTGTTCTTTTTTCTTTGAAAATTTATCTCTTTTGGTTATGCAGAGATTGCAAAGGGTTCAGCTATTTTGTTGAAAATTTTTTTTTTCTGTTTGAAAATGTAACTAGTTGGTTAACAGTTGAACTGCTTTGCTAAGATTTTAGTATTTTCATTGAAGATTTATCATTTCAGTTGAAAATTCACCTCTTTGGTTGAAAATTTAATTGTTTTGTTTCAAATTTATTTTTTTGGTTGAAAATTAAAATATTTTTCTAGAAAATTCAACTATTTGTTTGAAAATTAACTGTTTAGTTGGAAATTTAACTTTGCTCTTTTTAGTTTGAAAATCAATCCCTTTTGGCAAAAAAATGTCTGCAGAGGGTTTAGTTATTTTGCTGAAAATTTCTCTTTTTCATTTTATAGGATTTTACAAAATATTAGCAAAAATTCATGTCTTTTTAAAAGTTGCTTAGGACTTTTAGAAGTTTGGAAAAAATCAAGAAATGTTGGATACATTTTCGGAAATGTTTCCAAATTTTCAAATATTTCTAATCTATTTGAAATGCCTCAAATTCCTGAAAATATTTTTAACTGACACGAATTTTTCTCAAAATTTTGAAAAATCATTCAAAATGTAAGAAAAATTGCCTTGTAATCTCCTAAATTTTCCCAGGAATTTTAAGAAAATTTGTTTATTCTCTTGAATCCCTTCGAAATTCCGTTCAAGCTCCTAAAGTTTATTTTTGAAATCCTTAAAAATGTACATTTCTAAAAATCTTTGAATGTTTGAAATTCTTTTTAAATCTCTTCAATTCTAATAAATATTTCTTGAATTTACTTGATTTATTTTTTTATTTTTTTAATCTTACCAAATTGAAACATTTTGTAATAAAATCTTCTACACTCTTTTCCAAAATTTTAGGAAATTGTTTGATATCATTCGAATTCATTACAAAACAATCATTAAAATCTGAATTATAAACTATACTTAATTTTGAAATAATTTAAAATTAATAGATTCATAATGAAACGCTCTCATTCAATTCCAAATCCTATTCGAATATTGTTTCAATCTAAAATGTTTCATTTGCAACCATTTAGTTTGAAATGTTTTAATTAAGCAAGACATTTTTTTGAATATTTAGCAATATTTTACTTTTCATTTAAAATTAGTAATTATAAATCACATATTAAAATACAAACAGTTTTAAACTGAATTATTTGAAATAGAAAGCCTTAAATAGTTAATCTTTCAGTGTTACATTTAAAGTTTGAACGTTATAATTTTAATTGTTCTATTTAACGAATTTTTAATATGTAAGTGAAATTATTGAATTTTTATGCATAAATAACAGTTGAAGAATTATCAATTTGGAAAAACTTTGAATTAGTTTAATACATATTTACAAGTTTTGAGACGACCCAAACTTAATTCAAAACTGGAAAAGATTTCGAAAAAATAAAAAAATAAAGTTAGGTTTTTGAAGATTTTAAAATAAAATTGTAAAGCTTTTTTAGGATCTTGAAAGGTTCTAAGAAAATGAAAAAAATGTCTTAAGTTTGCTGGGAAAATTTAAAATGATTTTTTATTTTTAAATATTAATTTTAAGAGCTTATTTGAAAAGATTTAAACATTATTTCTATCAATGAATGAGAATTAAATAATGAGTAATTTGGGAAATAATCGAGTAAGTTTAAAATATATTCCAACGTTTTGAAAAGACTCGAAAATAATTTGAAACTTGAAAAGATTTCAAAAATTTTTAAAGCACACTGTAGATTTTTGAAGCTTTCGAATACATAATTTATAAACTTTTTAACATTTTGAACAGTTGTAAATAAGTACAAAATTTGTGTCAAAATTCCGAGAAAAACTGTCAATAATTTCTTTTTTTAATTAATTTAAAAAGAATATTTAATAAAATTTTCAAAAAAGAATCTGAATAATTTTAAGGTAATTTTTTTTATCTTGGACGATTTTCAAAAAATTTAAGTTAAAAGATAATAAAATTATTATTAGATTCCTGGACAATTTTCAATCGATTTTTCTAAAACAAATTTTTGAAAGGTTTCAAATCAAGTTTCAATGTATAAATGATTGTTTCTAGCTTGAAATTACTTGAAACGATATAAGTTTAAAAATTTATAAATTTTTTGATTCAATCTTCAATTCATAGTATTGAAAATGATAGCGTGGGTTTCTATTTTTTTAAATGTTTCAACTGTACAATGTATGAAAGTTGAAATTTAAAGTTTTGCAGTTTGACGGCTTTTAATTTTAAAAAGTTCAATTGAAAATTGTTAAAAGCTTCCATTTTATACGCGTAAATTATTGAGCTTTTGAGTTAACATTCTTTTGAGCATTACCATAGCTTCCTTAATCTTCAATAAAATGTATCAATGTCATAGGTCAATCGATTCATCTTGAATCAAGCCAACTTTCCTATTCTCGCATCAACTTTAAATTATGAGAATGAGAAAACTTTTACTATAAAAATCGATTTTAAAAATATATAAAATACCATAACTTCCCTACTCTTTAATAGAATGTATTAATATTGCATGTCAATCGATTCGCCTCGAATCAACACATCTTTTCTGTTTTTGCATCAACTTTGAATTATGCTAATGAAAAAATTGGTCTCAATAATAGAAAAAAGTTGTACTTTCCTATTCGTAGATTCCTGTAAAAATAGATTTAGTTTTCTGCTATGAGATATTATATAAGTATCTTTCCTTTCATTCCTCCTACACCAAAAGAAGAATACACAAGCAGTAACGACTTAACACTTTTTTACTGACTCAGTCTCGACTTTTTGGTCCTCTTGGAATCAAATAAGTTCTCTCGGGACGTCCGTTAGAACACCCGGGAATTTCGTCCCGCGGGGTGTTATACAGAGAACAACATAAACTCTCTTGGTAACGACGTTTGCTATAGAGATTTCTTTGCTCTGGGCCTTTTTCCCCAAGAGAGTGAGAGAGAGGGTCACACTTTTGGATTTTTTTCAGGGGTAAAGGCCTGGCACCTATATGCATAAACGAACCATACCGGCCTCCGACACCTCCGAACTGTTAAACCATCTCCTTTCTTTTTCTCTACCATTTTTTTTTCACCTTGGCCCGTTCTTTCGCCAGTTAATTAGATTTTGATGGTCGGCGCGAGCATTTGCATCCTTCATTCCTACTCGTCCTTTTCACATTTTCTTTCTCTCTCCACCTCCCTCTTGTGGTCAATGGCAATTTTTCTCTCTTTCTTTCACTTCCAGAGGGAACTGTGAAACTCTCAACTTCTTCCCCTTAACCGAAAGAAAAAAAATGCATTTTTTTGTGTTATATTCTCTCGCTCCGCGGGGGAGAGACGTTTAGGCTGTGAACGCTTAACTCTTAAAGCGATTTAGCGGCCCAGGGGCCAAGTGTCAACAAGCCGGCACTGCCCAGGTTCTTATACACTTTCGTGTATACATACACGTTCGAGCTTCTTATTTTTTTTTCGCCAACACTCTCGTGTCAGGCGTTGAACAATATACGGGGCTCTTAAACTGGCTTCGCCTCTTCGAGATTGACTTTTTACCACTGTTTCATTTTATTTTTTTGCATCTTTTTGGACTGGTAAGGAGTGTGATACCAATAGTTTTGGGACTGAAAGTCTTCCTCTTTTTACTTTTTAGAATGCAGTTGATCTTCATCATCCTCTAACTTTTCCGTTTTTTCTTTATAATCTTTCTTCGTCTTCTTTCTTATTTGCATTAGGTATGTAACACGTCCTATCTTCTACCATCTCTAATAATTACTTCCTCTTGCTACTTATCAACTGATCTTTCGAGTCTCTTAACACATCCACTCTATACAAATACGCATTACCTTTTCTTCCTATTCTCACATAAAAAACCCCCCTATTATTAGCATGTCTTCTTCCTCATTCTTGATAAACTTCTCGATATGGCTTCTAACCTTTTTCTGAGGAGGTTGAAACCTTCCTTATACACTACCACATCGAGTTTTCGCACTACGTTCCAAAAAATTAACATGAACTTTCGCTCCATCAATTCTCTCTTTTGCCTCTTCTTTTTACTTCTCTCACTCTTTCCTATACACTTTTCCTTTCCTCTCATATTTCTCACTTCAAAATATTCTCCTTTCTTCTCTAACCTCTCTACTCATTCCAAACATACCATTCCTTCCAAATAGAGACTTTTTGGTATCTTACCCTCGCCTCACTTTACCTTCTTTCCTCTCTTATTTTTCTAATTCCCTTATTTTCCGTTAAATATAAAATGAATTTTTCTTTGAATTGATCATGACCAATATACGCTTTGTTTTTACATGATATGTACTACTTTTTCATCATATCCTATTTCTCTTAAGTTTTCATTTCCTCTACTACCACACACACAAATGAAAACATAAGAGAAATAGGATATGATAAAAAAGTAGTATATATCAGGTACAAACAAAGCGTATATTAGTAATGATCAATTCAAGAAAAAATTCATTTTACATTTAACGGTGAATAAGGGAAGTAGCAAAATAAGAGAGGAAAGAAGGTAAAGTGAGGTGAGGGTAAAATACCAAAAAGTCTCTATTTGGAAGGAATGGTATGTTTGAAATGAGTAGAGAGGTTAGAGAAGAAAGGAGGATATTTTGAAGTGAGAAATATGAGAGGAAAGGAAAAGTGTAAAGGAAAGAGTCCTTTTTCTTAATCTTACTTTTCCTCTCACCCTTAACTATTCTCGAGTACCTCCAATACCTCTGCCTCATTTCCTTCCTTATGCTTGAAACCTACTATTGTTTCTTCTTTCCTATCTCTCCCTTTTTTCAATCTCCTTTTTTACCTCACTTATTTTCTTTCCCTCAAAATTTCTGTCCTGAGCAGTATCGATTTTTCTCTATTAATTTGATCTTCGTTGTTCACTATTTCCCTATCCTTTAGTAAAATTGATACAGAAAACTGGATGCTGCACACTGCACAGGCGGGGAATTTAAAAGAAAAAAAGTTATTGGTATAAACAATCTATCCTATAATTATCTTTCTCTGTCTCTCTTCCTCTAACCTTCTTTCTTCTTATTCTTTCACCATTTTCTCTAGTACCACAATTTTTTCCCTCTTCATCTTCTTCCCTAATACATCTATTCCCTCAGCTCCTTCACTTCCATCTAAATTCCTTGTTCTTTTCCCTTTCTGTTAACGCTTTTTTCAATTTTTCGACCCTTTCTTTCAGCTTCTTTCTTAATAATCTTAATCTCAAATCCTTGTTCATGTCCAGCAGTTTCTCAATGCTCCTAACCCACTTTTTCCCTTCTCTTAGAAGCGTTCTTAGGAGCGTTCACATATTACCTAACGTTATTTTGGACCTTTTTTAACCCCCCTTCCCTATGTAACAGACCGTAACATTTCCTTTGCCCCCCCCCCTTCCACATAACAGACGTTTTTTAATTTTAAAAATAAAGTTTTTTAAGATGGAGTGTTGTCTAGGAATAAATATTCAAAAAATAAGGTTTTTTGAGATAAAGTTTGGTCTAGAAATAAATAAAACAAAATATTTTCATGTAACAATGAATGCTTTTTAAATATTTTTTCGAATAACTATTCATTCTTTTGACGTTTTTGAGCTCTTAAATTCGAGCTAAAATTATATTCTGAGAACTGAGAACAAAAGAATAAGTATTATCAGTTTGTTTCTAAATTTATAAAAATATAATATTTAAAAGATTCCTGAGAAAATTAAAAAAGATTTTTGAATATTTCAGAAGTGTTCAAAAAGAATCTAGAAGGTTTTAAAGAATTTTTTTTTATTTCAGAGTATTTTACAAAATATTGAAAAAAATTCGAGTCTTTTTAAAAGATACTTCGGACTTTTAATAGCTTGTAAAAAATCAAAAAGTATTTGATAAATTTTGGGAAATGTTTTCAAGTTTTAAAATATTTTTAATCTATTCAAAGCCTCTTAAGAAAATTCGTTCATTTATTTGAAACTTTTCGAAATCCTTCCAAAGCTTCTAAAGTTTTTGTTTAAAATAGTTAAAAATCTACATTTTTTAATTTTTTTAGATTTTGAAATTCTTTCTGAACCTCTTCAAATCTTTTGAATATTCCTTACATTTACTCGGTTTTTTCAACTTACCAAATTGAAACGTTTTGCTTTAAAAATTTCTTGAAATATTTTTCAATTTTCTCTTAAAGTTTATTTTTCAAAATCAAAACTATTTTCAAATTTTTTTAAGAATCTTTAGAATTATCTTAGAAAATCTCTTCAGAATTTCTTAACCTTCTAATCTTTTAAAATTATTCAAATTTTTCGTGATTTTTTTTAATTCCTAAAAACTAAAAAAAATTACCTTAAAATCTTTCACAATTTTTTTTGAATATTTTAGAAATCTTTTGAAATCTTTTTAAATATTTCCTTAACATTTTTTTTTCAGAAAAAATTATTTTAATTTTTCCTAGGAACCTAAAATTTGTTTTTCATTTTCTTGAAGCCTTAGAAAAATCTTAAAATATCTTTATAAGTTTACTTATTCTTTTGATTTTTTTAATTCCTAAAAATTAAAAAAAAATACCTTAAAATCTCTCAGATTCATTTTTGAATATCTTAGAAATCTTTTGAAATGTTTTGAAATCTGCTTAAATATTTTCTTAAAATTATTATTTTTTTCAGTAAAAAACATTTCAATTTTTCCTAGGAACCTAAATTTTTTTTCTCATTTTCTTGTAGCCTTACAAAAATCTTAAAATATCTTTATCAGTTTTAATTATTTTTGAACCGTTTCAAAATTTCTAAATATTTCTTAAACATGGTTTGTCTGAAATTATGTAATATGGAAAAAATGCAACATTTTGCTTTAAAATCTGTTATACCCTTTTTCTATATTTTACGAAATAATTTAAAATGTTTTGCAGTCTTCTTCAATTTTCTTTTAGAATTGATTAAAGAAAATCATTTGAAAATTCCCCATGAATCTTGAGAACATTTTTTTCATTCTCTTGAGACACTGCACAATTTCACTGTACCTAAAATTTGTTTAAATCCTGAAAAATTTTAAAAATGGTCTCATAGTCTTCCGTATTTTACTTCGACACATTTTAAAATCTTTAAACTTCAAAATTATTATTATTTTTTTAAATAAAACCTAAACCGTTTAAAATTTCTCCAGGAATCTTTAAAAATTTCCATCACTTCAGATCTTTCAAAATTATTAACAAGCTATTAAATTTTTTTTCGAATTCTTCAAAATCAGTTTTTGACAATATTTTAATTTTTCTTATGTCCGATCTTGTACTATCTACCGAGTCTACATCCGCTCTTTTAATCTGGCTTCTCACTAGTCTTAGAATTGAAAATTTGATTTTTTATCATCTGCCAAAGTTGAAAAAACGTGCCCCTTGAGCGAAAAAAAACCTTCTCAATTTGTTGTAATCCTATTAATATTTTTTAATTAAAGATTTTTTAAAGTTTAAGAAACCACGATCCTAAAGCGAAAAAAATTGCCCTCCAGTCATTTTAAACCTTTTCATATTTTTTGATCTAACCATTTTTTGTATTAAATCAGCAACTCAATGGCTAGAATATGGATTTCTGTTTTTCTTTTATATTAAAAATTGAATTTTTTTACCGTACAAAGTTGGAAAAATATGCACCACCACCGAAAGAAATTTTTAGAGTTCAATTAATCCTTGATTTTTCTTAAAGATGTTATTTCCTTTTTCATATATATAAAAAAAATATATAATTTTTGCGAAAGTTTTTTGTTTTTTTTCTGTAAAGTTCTTTCCTAAAGAGGGGCACTAAATCATTCTAAAATAATCCTATTCAACAAAAATTTTCAAGAAACTTTTAAACAAAAAGTGAACAATTTTAAACCACTCTTTGATAAGAAGTTTTCTACAACTTATAAAAATGGTTAGCAGCTTATATCAGAATAATTTTTTTTTCAAGTTTTAGACTATTTTGAGGTTGTAGATTTAAAAAAAAATATATTTTTCAATTCTTAAATTCAAAATGTGGTCTTGGTACAACGGATGAAATAGACAAATATTCATGAAAGACAAGAGATAATCCATAATTTCATTTTTTTTAAATAATTCTTATTGAAACACAAAATGTCATTCATAAATTGTTATATATATCAAATATGTAAACAATTTTTAATAATAACAATAAATCTTCTGCACTGATCCAGGAGCTAGGATATTTTCCCCATGAAATTTTGAAATCTTTTGAATTTTTTTTACGACCTCTACTATAATAACTTATGAGAAAAATCCGTTCTAAGATCATCTCTGATTATTTAGGTCAATTTTATGCTTTCATAAAAAACAAACAAAAAGTGATCATTTTCTAAAACTGTCCATTAAATCGAAAAAAATGAAAATTAGCTGTGAATTCGATCTCGAGTCTTCATTTTGATCAATTGAAAAATAGAAATTTACAAAAAATACAAAATTACAAAATAATAAAAAAATTTTTCAACTACAAAGACAAATCAGACAAATCAAATTTTGTATTCGAAACTATGATTTTTCGAGCTGGAAAAGGGAAGGGAAATGTTCTGCCGCACCCTATCCCTTTCCCAGCTTTATGATTTCTTTACGAAAATTGTCAGAATTATTAGATTTGAAAATTTATGATCAAAAAGTCTTTTCTATTCTTGCTTCAACTTTAAATTATGTCGATGTAAAAAGTTTTGCTATTTGAAACAGATGATTCAAATATCATAAATGAGCATAAATTCCTTAATCTTTAATAAAGTTTATTAATATTATAGATCAATCGATTTGCCTCGAATCAAGGAATCTTTTCCGTTCCTGCATCAATTTTGAATTATGATAGTGAAAAAAGTTTCGCTTTAAATAACCGTGTTTTCCAATATTATGCATTTCCATTGCTTCCTTAATCTTCAATAAAATATATCGATATTATGGCTCAATCGATTCATCTCGAATCAACATATCTTTTCTGTTCTTGCATCAACTTTGAATTATGTTGAAGAAAAAAGTTTCACTATAAAAAACCGTATTTCCAAATATTATGCATGCCCATAGCTTCCTTACTCTTCAATAACATGTTTTAATATTATAGGTCAATCGATTCGTCTCGAATCAACACAGCTTTTCTGTT